>DWHP01000344.1:0-20870 GCA_018247895.1 Parnassius honrathi
AACAACAAAGTTGGGTTTTGGGTTGTTTAAATTGAATGTTATTCCGCCTTGGACACATCATAAATTAAAAATAAATAATAAAAAAATTATATATAAAAAAAAAAAAAAAAAAAAAAAAAACAAAAAGTTAAGTTTCAGTTCAGCCTACATACGTCCCACTGCGGGGCTTAGGCCACCTCTAATATTTGTGAGATTTAAGGAGCAATAAATCTGCATACGCTGCTTCAGTGGATGTTGATGAATTCGACAGATTTTATAAATATTTTATTCCATAGGCATATACGTTTTGCTCACGATATTCCACACTGCCGAGCGTACTCAACAATTTCGTAGTCGGTGGGGATTGAACTTGGGTACTATGTATAATGCACAACAAATTCATAATGTTAAATACATGTATCATTCGAGCAAAGCATCTTGTTGTTAAGTAAGTATGATAAATAACTTTGTGGAGGAGAATTAAAGTATGTTTTACATAGTTATTACCATAAATACAAATGAATTAAAAAGTGAATAAATGAAAAACAGTAACTTAAAAAGTGTTTAATATATAATGGAATTGAAACATATTTAGATTAAGAAAAACTTTCATTTTATTTGAGCTAAGTTTTTCAATATTTAACGCTTTAATTTTAAGCTTTAGACATAAAGACAGTAATGGAAAATATTTTTAATATTCCAATTCAAATAGTTTGAGTATATTTTTTTTAGTTGTTAAATATTACAGCTTTAAAAATTACTTAAAAAACAAAATTAAATAAAAGAGCGACATAAAGTTCTAAAAAACTTATAAAATAAAATGAACCTTTGAATATTTACGACGAAATTCTAAAGCAAGCTCTCAACTGTATTAATTTAAGTAAACAGGATTGATTCGATAAACTCAATTAAAAAAAATCAGACTGTTATTAACTCATGTGGATAACAAATTGCTTCAAGGCAATATTTAAAAAAAAAACAATTATTTTAAACTAGCATTTAAAGAAAATAATACCACCCTTTATTTTCCTTTACTTCACCGAAATTGTTTTTTTTTTTCTTTATCCATGTGTGTTCGTTAATCGGGCGCATACCGTACGTTAATACAGCCCGCGGGCATATCTAGTACACAGCAATGTATCTACAAATAAGGCTAAAGTATTCCATTATATTCAATCCTTGCCTTTGGCGACAGTACGTCCGTTTCTAATAAACTAGACAATATTCGAGCAACGCCGATATTGACGGATGCCTTTGTTAGTTTAGTCGGCCTCTATGAAACCCGTGTTTCACGTAAAACGATGAATTGAAAGCCTTTATGTATAATCAGAAAATATTATATCTAATTTTTTGTCTCGTATCGATTATTTACTATTACGAAAAAGTTCTAAGTAACATATACTAGCAAAACAAAATACTGTCGATAAGTGTCTAAATAACATAAAAAAGAAAACTCCTGGAAAAAATATAAGCAGCACTAAATTATACAAAAATTTGAATAATTAAAAAATTAAATAACGCTCATTTGCTCGCTATGAAGTACATTCTGAGGCGTTACAAATACCAAACGTTACTATTACGTCCCCACAACCTTTACTATTACTCTAAATGAGAAAGTCGTTAAGTTTTTTGGTTAAGCAAAACATTGCGAAATTAATAACATGAAAAAACTCGACAGGGAGACGTAGATTGAACAGAGTAGCATGTCAAACAACTTCGTCAGACATAATATAGGATCACTAAGCTTGTAGGAATACCGGCTTCTTTGTTGGATCCTAAGATTTTGTTTTCATAAAATTCTTTAAGGTTTTCCGTTTTCGTTTCATGCTGAAGGATGGGCAGAAATTTGATAAGGCATTATATAAAGTCCTTCTCATCGATTTCGATGGCATTACACACTGACAGAAAAAACACCTAATCGAGTATATAATACAGAAAATAGTTTTTTATTCAGTTATTGAATATACAGGCAGATTTTTGTTACCTTCTGGAAAAAATTGGGTGTAAACTTACTTAGATGATAGTGTTACTATGTAGCTATATTACTGTGGGTGTAGTACGAATGAATTAAAGTTGAATTATTATTTTAAGGAAGATGCTCCTTGTAGTGATGGCAATGACTGAATGAATGCAAGAGATTTGCTTACATATCTGACAGTAACCAAATGTTTATCTTGATCTCGAACACACTTGTTCAATGCATGGACACTGTCTACTGGTAAAGTAACCTAGTAAAGTAAAGCTCATTGGAGCTCTTATTTATGACTCAATATTTTAAAATGTTTGTTCTTTGTAATTTCTCTAACTGATTTAATTCATATAACTCCTTTGTTCTATTTATTTTTAAATTACTTTAATTTTTTTAAATATACATTAAATACCAAATAATATTTAATACGTGGTAGAGCCACACTGCAGCTATATTACGGTTGTAGAATGTATAGGTCGGCTCGATCGGGGAAGGACCACGCTCTCACAGAATACCAGCGTAGTGTTTTGTATGGTGAGTGTAGAGATCCAGAGACCCTTTTTTACTGGAAACGAGGCATTCCATCGTAGTCCTCAATGGGGACAACGCATCTACGTTTTGATTCTTAATCGAGGATGAATGTAGATGTCTATAGGCCACAACGTTCACTTACCGTGCGTGCTCGTTTGTTACTTGACTGCGTGCTCGTTTGTCACCCTTATTCTATAAAAAAAAGTATACATAATGGCTGCGTTTGACAGAAAAAACCGCTAGGAAGCGCTCGTAAGCAAAATGGCGAAACTATACAGTTTTCGGCCAGGACACGTTTGCTAACCTCACTAGCGCAGACACAATCCGCTATTTTGCTTATTTATTTTATTTGTTTGAAGTAGAGTTTATAAGTGTTTTGTGCAATTAGTTTCAAGCAATATAATGACGTGAGTAAACAAATTATACATGTTATTAAAAATTCATGATTGGTAAGTGTTTAATACGAATACTTTGCAAACATATATTTAAATTAGATTAGGTTCCCCGATTAAAGCTAACTTCGTGTCCTAGGGGAAAATAGCTATTTACCATTTGACAGCGCTTACCGCTTACGATCGCCATTTTGCTTACAAGCGCTTTTTTTCTGTAAAAGCAGCCATTATTGTCATAATAATTCTTTAAAGGATCGTGTAGTAATCGTTTCAGTAGCGGTGTAAGAATATTCACTACCCCATATCGTCTCATGGGTATTGTAAGAGGCGACACAGGGAAACAAACCAGCAGCGTGTTCCTAGTAACGACTTAAAATCAACTGTGGTCGGGAAGTGTCGCAACTGTAGCAGATACGTAACTATAGCAAATATCCCCCTACGAAACAATCTATGGGGGAGGCCCATGTCCAGCGGTGGACTTTTGACAGGCTGTAACGATGACGTTAAATAATAATATTAAACGAGTTTGTTAAACAATGCACACTAATTAGTATACTCAAATTCAATTTCGATAGGTACATTCTAAAATATTAGATAATCTCCCCCGTGATGGCTTAATAATTACATGCTATTTATATAACATGGTATAAATATTTGATACAGCAATTTTACAGCAAACTTCAGGTTACACGAAACGCGGCTTGTTAATACAGTATTAATTAATTAAGTCTGTAAATGTAGCGGGTTAGAGACGCAACATGAGATATGGTAACCTTAGATTGTTAGTTCTTACGCCACGTCTACCGATATAATTGTTGAGCATATTCCTGCCTGCATTCTAAAATGAATAACGTTTAATATCATATTAATTTTACGTTATTTTTTATTAATACTTCAATTTAATTTTGTTTGTTATATTATCCTCAATAATAAATTATTTGCTTGATTAATTAAATATCTGAACCTGTCCACAGAACTTATAGAACTTATGGAATTGAAATATGGTTCTATGCGCGGCAAGCGCGGTGTTAGTCAACCTCCTGCTAGATGCAGCGTGGACCTTATGGAATATACAAAAAGTTGATGAATGCAGGTAGCTCAAGTTAGTGTTTTGTTGCTTATTTAAGGGTGAGGTCCATACTCAGCAGTAGGCTGCTGTTGGCTGTGATGATGTTGACAATATTTCCAAAAATAATTTCAGGAACCAACATCCTTATACTTTAAAGCAACCTGGCAACTCTCTTTTCGAATAATGTTTACAATGATAAATATCTCCTACGGTGGCAAGCTTATAGGTTCTTCTAGGCTGTCCACAAATAAGATTTCGTATAATTACGCAAAGAAATAATTATAAGCTCTTCGAATCATTGCCAGAGCCACCGTATAGTGCTAAATTTGCACGCGCACCAAAATACCTACTTATCCAAACCTCTCAAAAGGAATACTAGCGTGCGTGCGCTCCTGTGATTCGTATGGTGTGTGACAAAAACAGGTGACCCCTTTTTAGCCGAATGCAAAAAAGAAGGATGCTTACAATTTGACTGTGGTTTTATTTCAATTTTTAACGTATGTTATACGACGTCATTGCCAATCACGTACCGATTCAATGAATCGTACGATAGACCGTAATTAATTAAATTAAACTTTAAGTCTGTATATAAAGCAATCTGTACTTCACTTTCAACATAACACTAATATAAAAAAACATATGTCAAATATACAAAATAAAAAATAAAGGATTTGGTGTTGACATACACGCAACACACTATTAAAAATGTAACATTTGAAACGACACAAACACAGCTTATTTAGACAATCTTTCAGGAACTATTTGTTGGCATAAACTTTACGCCAGTATACTCATAACTGTTAGGTTAGGTTAAGTCTAAGTTTGTTAGTAACATTTTAAAACGCTTTCGCGACACTGACCTCTATATATACAAACTCTATATATCAAAAATGTCTGTGCCAATTTGAAGCGCCACCATTTGTCGTCCTGGGAACTAAAATTGACATAATATGCCAAGTCTGTCGTCTTATTTAAATCTTATCTCTGTACTTTGAACTTTTAAACTAAAAAACGAAACATTTTATGTGGTCTGATTTTGTATAATTATAGTTACATAATAAGATGTATTTTTAACACTAATGAGAGTGTACATAATCTGTAAAACTCGTTACCAAAAGGAAAGTGATATAACATTAAACAAATTAAAACTATTTGATATTATAGGTACTTAAAAATTTGTTACTAATCATAATATCATAATTACCAACATGTTAGGCTTTATATTACTGAGTTTTGATAAACAATAAAATTAGTAGGTTTGTCGAATTCCTTGTCTATAATACTTATCGATGTTCTTTCCTACCAGCATCAGTTAACAACCAAAGTCGTCGACAACAGATCGTTACCAAATGTTTATTAATTAACAGTTTTCAAACTGAACCTAGACTAAAATATAATTTTAAAAGCATAAATATTGTAAGTGTCGTCTAAAATTGATCATCTTTGTTCTAAACATTTCATAGACGACTGTTTTATTAGACATGAGAAATATATATACCGGCAAAGTAAGTAATAAAAGGTATTAGATTATCATTTTGAATGTTTTTTTTATTTCTCCCTTCTCATTTTTACACAAACTCTAGGGCCATAGCCAAGTGTAGAAAGATCGCCTGATGATGTCGAGCCACGTTGGATGTCTGTTAGTGGGCTGCAGCTAGAGGAGATTCCTCTCCCTGTACCGCAGTAGTCAAGGTGGAACATCGCATGCGTAACGCGCGTGTTTATTCCTGACTCCATTCACATATCGGGTTCGGGAAGTCCGTAGTGCTCGGAATATATTTTTTGTGTATTTTTATTTGATCGCTTGATACCTGTACTATTAGGCGCTCCAGGGTTATCCATTCTTTCTGGGACATCCGATATATAGAGGTCAGTGTTTCGCGACAATATCTAATCTGTTTAACTACAGACTATTAAGCGGTTGACATTGGCCTTAGAGTAAGAATTTACATATGCTTGTACTTACTCTGAGACGTTAATAGTATGAATGTCAATAACAAACAAGTGTGTGTTTTTTAGGAAAATATCTATAAATATAATATGCTACCTATCACCTTTTCCGGTACCCTCTGTCACCTCCTATGACAACCACCAAGGGATATAGTTCATTCTCTTAAGCTGCCACTACATGGCGAAAGTAAATCAAATTATACGTGAATTTAAAAATTCGAATGCAGTTAAAGTTTGAATGCAATAAAATTTGTCACTGCTATAATGAACCAGTGAAGCTTATAGTAAAACGCTTTTCGGTTAATATAAAGGTACCACGCAGCTTACTGGATAAACAGTTATTTTGTTGCAGTTCTTTTTAATTAATTTTACAAATCACAGTAACTAAAGTTTTAAAATTAGTTTCTGTTATGACTATAAGTTTTTGGAGAAATTACAGCCTGTGTACATCCCATTGCTTGGCACAGGCCTCCTCTAATTCCTGAGAGTGTTGTAGAGCAATTGATATGCCACGCTGCTCCAGTTCATGTTTGTGGACTCGGGCAAAGTTCAGAACGTATAGTTGCATATATATAAATTTCATTGGTGAAGTGTGGATCGGTGCCACTAGATGGAGTGACGGTCTGGTAAGAGATGCAGGAGATGGATGTACATAGATGGCTCAGGATCATGTTTTCTAGCGTTCCGTAAGTGAGGTATTTGTTTAGCAATGGACTTGTGGAGGACTTTAATGATGATGATGGTGATGATTGGTAACGTCTGTGATATTTACGGCGAGAGCTTAGTTCGTAATTTAACAATGCTGTTCAGGACAGCTTCAAATAAAAACACTCCAAAATATTTTCCTAGAATAAATAGAAGATTTTAGTTTTTATTGTAACAAATATCGTATAGTATTAAGTTGTGATAATAAATATACCCTAAAGATAAAATAAAAATTGGTTTTAGTTTAAGAGAAATATTTACCATGGCTGGGTCTGTGTCAATTCATCAAATATATTGCTCTGTATTTTGGTCCCTCAAATAAATATTTTAAAAATTTTTCTTCGTCTGAAGCTTAAAAATGCTTATAATTTATTGAAATTAAGTCCGGACACATTAAAGTATAAATTTACTTTTCAAACTCTTGAGTTTCATTAATTATCTCAAAGTCATACCGAGTATAAAATTTGTAAATTTGATGTTCGTAAACAGAAAACTTTATTGAGCACCTTGAATTTGAGTAATTCACAAAGCACAAAGTACTCGCAATCCTTTGATATCGCTCCTTTATTGCTTATACAGATAAATATTTTACGTGAGCATATTAGGTTATAATATCCCAGTAGGGATAAAGTTTATATTGTAACAGTAAGTACGGACAACTGTAAAGAGAATGTGTTTATATCTTTGAATAAGGTCTTCACCTTACAAAAGGGGCTGACGAAATTGAGTAAACACCTTTTTTGTTTCATTATTTTTAAAACATTTTAGAAAATATTTTATAGAAAAAAATTAATTCAAATTCAACCTCAATTGCACGCGGTGCATTCAGCTGATTGGCACTGAAAACTCCAGCGACCAAAAAGTAAAGTAAAATAAGGTCACAGTCCATATACGTCCCATTGCTAGGCACAGATCTGTTCTCATTTCTGAGGGGATTTGAGGGCGAGTAAATTCTCGCCGCGCTGCTCCAATGCGTATTGGCCAACTTCATATTATGACACAAAAAATCGGAACGGAAACGGAAATTTCACGGTGCATATCAGATGGTACATGGCCCATGTTTTTCAACAAACTTGATTGGGTGTCCTCGGGTGTGTGTATAGGTGAATCTACGGGACAGGTCTATGTTCAGTAGACTTAGATAAACTGCAGTGATGACGATTATTAATATTCTTTATTTAATTTTACAAGCCGCCGTGTCGCCAAAGTAAGCATAATGTGTTCCATAAGGTATTTCATTGGAATAAGGTTAAATATAATATAGTCTAAATATAGATTAAAAAACTACAAAAAACACTTAATTTTCGACAGATTATACAAGAACCATTTTAACTATAAAGTTTAATATCTCAAGTCATTCCTGTCAATCGAAAAAATATTTTTGGTAGAGAAATAAATTTAGCTTTGCTTTGTTAGTCTAATAAACGTAAACACAATTACTAATCTTGTGGTACTGAGTTCGAATCCTGGGCTGGCCCAAAATAAGTTATAGGTGTTTAACCCTCGTGACTCTGAAAGCATGTAAAGCCTTGGGACCTGCGCCCGATCTCTTTCCGGCCGTGTCAGATAATCTTCTCATCGGTCTGATGAAGGCGAGGAAATAGAGAGTGCATGCGTATTTGTGTGCACTATAATCATGTTTAAATATCATTTTTACGGATTTTACCGCGTAATCGTATCTGTCACAGGGGGGGGGACTGAGGTGTTCGACATATGACGTAGTTAACCACGGCTATGAGATGAAAATTATTAATTTTTGTTCCGATCTACGCAGTATGAACTTGTAGTATCTTGAAGGAAGAAAGGAATAGGTGTTCCTAAACAAGGATTTCTGGTCTATAGAATCTTATGCTGAGACGGGCGAGATCTGGTACGTGTTCACAGACTGCAGACTTTCCAGTATTTTTATAAAAAATATTAAAAAAAACGAGTATGGAGCTAACAGTCCACCTATTTGGTGTTACGGAACACCTCCAACTAACTTTAAGCAATAAAGACTATGCGATGCGCTAAGAGGACTAAGATAGCATGCCTGAATTACACTGGATCTGCTTAAATTATGATCAAAACACAACCATGGACTAAATCACTCACACCACTGCTTGCACGTTGGCAGCTTAAATAAATAAAAGAACGGTAACTTGTGGCATCTAGGCGGATTCCTAAAAGTCCTACGATCGATATAGTAGCTAGACATGAAAATTGTTCATTGTGTTAATTCACCAACTATGAGTAGAATAAAGCTTACACATTAAGAAGCTCGTATGTATCTCTCCATAACGGTTAACTTATTTGCCTTAATTAATTATTCGTTATTAGATCTGAGAAAATAGATGCCGATAAGTATTAATGGAGTAAATAGAAGGAATGAGTTAAAATTTCAGAGTTGGAACGATCGTTTCGTTGTTTTCTTAAATTAAGTAACAGTCTCGTCCAGACATTTATTTATGGTTTCGTTAAAAATATATTTAAGTAGACGTTAAAACCGACTATAAAAACTAAAAAGAATTAAGTGAACACCACACAATAGCATCTGAAATTAGTGCTGTCATAGTGCTACGAAAAATAAACTCTACTTCAGAAGCTTAGTTTTTTAAATTTATTTTTAAGTTTATTTTTTGTTTCAAGTACTTACGTAAATATAACTTATATCACAAGTTCACGGTAGCAATTAAAATGTCATCTGGATAGTACACATTAAAATCTTTACCCATTTTAGGAGTAATTTTTTTTTAATTTATATGGTATACAACTGGAGTATAACCTATTTAATAAAAGAATAATTATAAAATATATTTTAATACTCGCTAATATACTTTACATCCTATCAAAACCCAAAGGTATATTGCCATTGCAACTTTGTACATCAATATAAGTTACCGATTACAAACTTATTTGGTGTATCGATCATGACTTAGACTAATGTATGATATATGATTTTCTTCCAATTTAAAATTAAGTTTGTCCTTTAATCCGACTAACCTATTCGCAATATCCGGAGCGATTATATTTGGGGTGATCTATAATTGATGATGATGATCTATAATTTTTCAAGGACATATGAACTACTTACATACACAATTAGTATATACGAAATTTACTCGCACTTGTTCGATTATTTTCTTTTATTATTATATTAGAAAGTTTTTAATAAACTCATCTTTAGAAAATAATTTTTGAGCTAATGGTTGGCTTATTTAATTAACCAAAATTTTATCCATATTATGTTTTAAGATGATTTTATCTACTAAGGAAACGAACGGCAGGAGAAATAGTTTTAATAAATATAATATTTTGTATCACAGGTCTATTACATAATATATAGAATTATTAGACCGTACAGTTTGAAAATTGTTAATGAAATACAAAAAGAATAAGAACATTGATACTATTATCTTACAGGTGGCAAAGATGGATGGATCTGGATGTTCATCCTCAAATTATTGTTTTCAACATCGACAAAATCTAAACAGACATTGCATGCGAGCCTTCGGATATGAAGACGTAAATTGAACTGAATAACATATCAAAGGACTTTATCAACTTATAGGATCCGTCAACTTTACCAACTCCGGTCTTTTCGTTACATCACAGAGAGATTTTGTTTTGATAAGAAAATTTTGAGGCTTTGCACTTCTGTAACAGGCTTTAGTATGAGGCTAAGGGTTCAACAATTCCCGAAAATATCATTAGAGACCCCTTTATAACTAGGAAGTTGCATTCGTTCATTTAATACAGCATCTCAAAAACACACTGTTGCCACTTAATGGGAAACTTGCCGTAGTTGCCACATTTGCAAGCAGGTGGATTGGCAACCTCGCTTTTTTATTGATTTGGGTAATTAACAGGAAGATACTGCTGTCCATCCCCCGATTCCTTTCGTTCGCCTCTTACGTCACCCATGGGGTTATATGGGGAAGAAGATTGTTTTACGCTGCCACTACTCAACCGTAGTTTCATATAAAAGTGCATTAATAAAAACATAGAAGGGAAGAAGACTATTTATTAATTCTGTGTTAATATGGGTATTGAATGAATAGTTTAAGTAATAATTAAGGATATTGCGTAAATCTAATTTAAAATTTAAATTAATCGCCATAAAATTAGTTTCAGTGATAGCATTCGGTGAAAAACAAAAAAATAGATTATTTATTTTTCAAATTAAGAATAATTCAAAAACTCAAATTAAAATTTGAATATTTTATAATTTGTATACATTGCTATACTTTTAATACCGAACTTGAAGAACTTTTTATCAGCCCGGAAATCCATGCTGAGCTGAGGGGTAGTTCCTCCTCCCTTCATGTAAGGAGGATGCTGATTGACTAGCGCAGTACCAGACGACATTTTTGTCATTTTTCATAGGCGTCATTTACGAAACTCACGAGACGAAATGGGTTGATGCATCCTATGGCGCCGCCACCACACCTCTTATTTTGTGCAACAATATGATATAAATAGTATTGGTTGGTTAGTGAACAGATTTGATCCTATACCAAAGATCCAGGATATAAACATGAAAACCACCTTTGGCGCTATGTACCTACTGTGTTGTAGTTACATGCGACGAGAAAAGTGGCGTTGTAACTCAAACGGTAATGTCAAAATTTGAGTCTAGGCTATTTATACAAACTTGACATTGCAAAGTTTAAGTTTAATCCTGAAACAGTATTTGAAAGCTCCCGCCTTAGTGTATAAATAATCCTGGCAAGTTCTAAACTGTAAATAATAGTATAAGCACTCGCTCTTTTATTTGTGGCAGCTGATATAATTAAATATATCTGTGGGTCACGGCAGTGGCCCTGCCAAGTCGAGCAAAAAGCGGCACGGCCGTACCATACTTTTCTCGAAGAAATTCAGGCCATTTTCGACCCCTATAACTTCGTTGTGGATAAAACTGGAAGCCTGCATTTTCAGTAACAAAGTACACACTGTATAAACACTGTATATTTCAAATTAATTTAATTTATTAATTTAATTTAAACCAGTAGTTTAAAAATTATAACTAGTCAAAGTTTCTTAATTTTGTCACTCACTGACTGACAGACCGATCGTCAAAACTCTAGAGCCCTTCTAACAGACATAGAAGCATTAAATTTAGAATAAAATTGTTATTGCGTGTATAAATCAAGGAAAAGCTAAAATATTTTTTAATTTTGGTCCAGTTTTCTAGATACACCAACTACATAAGTAAATTTGTAATTCCATACTCGTATAAATGTATGGAATTACAAAGTTACATTTGCTGTGCATGAACTTATGTAATAGGTGTAGATGTAGATGTAGAATGTACCCTACGCTGTTGGTATTCAAGAAGTAGAAGGTACCGGAAAGGAAAAAAGTAGGACTATCTGCAAAAAGAAATGGGATGCCATCAAAAACATAACTTGGAAAAAAAAACCAAGTCTCGCAACTCAGTTCCTCTACCGTAAAAAGTTGTGAGATCCATGTAAATACCAAGTCAGAGTCCCTGACCATCGCATAAAAACACAATGTATCTCACAAGCAATACATATTATATTCAATTAGATTGCTTAGTGCGATTGCCAAGTCAATCAATTTATTTAAAACATAAAAGATTTTTAATATTTATATGGTCACCATAAGATGTTGTTAGGTTAGCTAATACGTAATAACTTAATACAGAAGGACCCTTAAGTAGGGTAGGACTGAATAAACTAACCGACTTGGTATTACTTGGATCTCACAACTTTTTACGGTAGAAGAACTGAGTTGCGAGACTTGGTTTTTTTACAAGTTATATTTGATGGCATTCTTATAAACAATAATACATTAACCTTCTATATAGTAATTATTGTTACGTTACCAATTACTAAGCGAAACCGTGAAATAATAAAATGTAACGCAATGGAGATTCCAATAAATTCATCATCTTCTTTTGGCACTACAAACCTTTATGAGTTTTGGCAGCCTTAAGAATCTTTCAAAAAGTATTTAATAATACGCTAGAAATACCTAAGTCAATGTTAATTTTAAAAAAACTAATTTTTATTATTATTAATCACGCTATCTACTTCTGCAGCTACCTTTTCCTTCCACGGCCAAACTGGTGACCTCGACGTGATCTGAACCCACAACCAACAACTTTCAGAAACCCCAAACTCAAACCATTGTAATTATCCTCAATAAACCCCCATTCACTCTTAAAAATCGTCTCCTGCAGTCTTCAGCTCCCGCAAGCCATTCCAACTTTATTTTTATCTCGACACACCTCAGGTTTATAAGGCAGACTTCTGGCACTTGCTCCAGCACATTTTTCTTAACGGCATTACTTGTAAGTGCATACTAAAGCATGAATTACACAACGGCATATCATTCGCAATGGCATCATTTGCCCTTACGCATAAAGAATGCATTCCCCACCGGCATTAAGGATGCACCGGCAATCGGACCGCGCTATCAATCCAGTCTGAGCAGGGGGATGATGCGACGACGCTGTCGTCACACCGCAAGCGAAACGCACCGAACCCTAAATCGCGCTATCGAAATTCCGAAGCTACCGCGCTATATATAGATCATCTCCGAACTACCACACGGAGCGTTGGCCGCTCCCCCTATTCTTCCACGGCCAAAGTCTTGATCTATTGTTTGAAGAAAATCTCTTCTATAAGTGAAGTGTCTCTCTGTAATATTGGAATAACTAGCTTCAATTAAGCCCAGGGTAAACCCCTGCTGCTTTCGCATGCTGTTAAGACATGAATAACGATTTTTATAATTTTTGTCTCTCTCTCTTCAAAATGGCTAAACCGATCATATATAAAATTTATGAACAGTAGAGAACAATTTTGTCCAAAAATCGTTAAAAAATATTTTTTAATCTAAAAATTGAGAAAAGAAATTTTCTTCGATTATCTTAAATCTAATTTACGCTAGATTCGTAAATCCTACCCAGACGAAGTGGGCGGGTTATTATTATTTTTAAAAAGATTTTAAATAATATGTCTTCACACAAATTGTAAGGAATCACTGAAGTTTTAAGCTGGCTATAAATTACTTACGGGTTGCCGGCTGTATTAAAAATAATTCCTTTTCTGAATTTGTGTAATCTGTAAACTTATTTACTACTTACTACTTATTTTTTAGATTTATCTAAGAAAAACGAAACGGTTTACTGTCATACAGATAAAGCTGTACTTTATGGATGGTACTTACGATAGTAATATGCCACGCTAAACTACACCATGCGATAACGAACAACCACGAAATATCAATAATAGGTTTTGATATAAATCGAATATATGAAAATCACGTAAATATGTATTGATATTGGTCCTATATTGTCAGGTGTTATTCTGAAAAAAAATGTAAATCAAAAATAGTACCTATTGACTCCAAGACTGGCAACACTACATCCTATCATCCTTCTGGCAGTCAGCCATATTGTAATCAGTAGGAGTTCAGATGTCGCGCCGTCAATGCCTTGTGTACGATTTCGTTCAGATTTTGTTATTTTCTGCTATCTACTATTTTGTTAACTTTTTTATTAAGTTTATGTTATTTTTGGTTACATAATGACGAAAAAACAAAAAAAGATTATTCTGAATAGCGAATGTCGCAAATATGTAGTTCGCTTGCGAAATTATTTTGAACGTGAGTGTCAAAATGGCGGATAGTTGTTGCCTGTAACCCAAGTCGACAACAGAGTAGCGGATACTCTTGGCATTGACCGTGCGACGATGTCTCGTATAACGCAAGAAAAGTATGGCAAGACTTCATCAACTCAAGCGATAGAGAAAGACACGGAAAAAAAAACATTTTCGCCGAATAAGAATAGTAGCAGAGTTTCGAATATCACTGCAATTGGTAACTTTGATGCCGTCGCAATATGCAACTATGGATACGCGTATTATGGATGTGCTAAATATTGGATATTGAGCACGTCTATAATACGCGTATAACACTAAGAAAATTAATAAAAAAAATTAATAGTGTCCCTTAAAGGCTCTGATTTAGCAGTAATTGGCCACAATACTACACAAAATATGTTTCGCTTATAATAAATGCCATAAAAGAAAAATTATAATTTAGCGCATAGATATTGCCTTGGCACGGGTGGACTTTTTGAGAAAAGCCAAATGTATTTCAAATTGGGATAAAGTCATATTTCAGGACGAGAGGTGGCTTAATGCGACAGTGTAACGAAGGCGTGGACTGATGACACGGCACAAATGCAAAGGACAACGCCTGATAATTGCGCAGGCAGGGACGGCAAACGGTTTCGTACCAATTATTTGTTGGCTTTTAAATCAACAAAAATAACAGAATATCATGAGGAGATATATTTCGAAAAGATCAAAGAGTGGTTTTTAACATTACTGGAAAATCCTCATGAACCACATATGATTATTATAGATAATGCGCCGAACCATTCCTTCCAAAAGGACAAAGCTCCTTCATCCAGCAGCAGAAAACTGGAGCTTATATCTTGGCTGCACCGCAAAGGCATTGAAGCCAATTAAAATATATTGAAACACGAATTGGTTCGATTAGTGAAAGAAAACAAACTCAAAAAGCCAACCTACATTTTGGATACGGTGCTTAGATTGCCACAATATTGCCAATACAACGCCACCCGACGGATTCGGACTCATGTTAAAGGTTTGTTTTATTGTCATTATACCTACGTTCACTACATACATAGATACGTTTTTAGCTCATGTAGGCAAACAACACATCTCCGCGATTTACGGCTAAGAAAATGTTGACTTTATTGCAAAATATTTGTGATAACGTTACTGCGGATGACTTGAGAAAAATCGTGGAACACACAAAAAAATATATACTAGAAGACTAGAAGCGAAATGTCCACTATGACAGAGTTTGTGAACAAGAATTAATAATCAGCGTAATCAGTTCCCTTAGCGATAATTATGACGATGATGATGATGATAATGAACTGGATTTATGTTGAGCGCCTTTACTTTAATAATAAATAACTTTAGGCTACAGTTCCTTGTTTTATCTCTCAGAAAGATCTTTCGCAAAAATTATTTCAACTCGCACGTATTCTACAAAATAATGTGACTCACCGTATAAAAATTTGCATGAGGTGATATCGTTATTGTGGGAGGGTATAATCGTGGCAATAATTTATTATTAATTCAATTGATAACAAATTGTTCAAAATTCCAAATCCATACAGCATAGACATGCAACTATCGATTTCAAGTTCTATGAAAATAATAATCGAATAGATTCATTAACGATTACACACCACCCCATCCCTACAGTGAGCAGTCAAAATTATCAAGCTAAAGAAAGATTATAATTTCGTTATAATTCAGTTAATCTTATCTTATTTCTTTTAATTTTAACTCAAAGCTACATAGTGGACTTGCAAGATTTAAAGTTAGGTCACCATATAAAAGAAGAAGAGAAACATCATGAATTAGTCATCGACTTATCCTTAAGTACAAACTATTCTTAAGGGTTATATGGATATAATCATGGTTTATACGCATGTTTCTAATCTCTTGGTAGCATGAAACATATGTTTAAACAGATTATATAAATTATCATTTTTTAATGAAGATATGTATCTCGTATCTCGTCTGATATGATTTTACTTATATATCTAGAGAGAGATAATGGCCAAAATATGAAAATAATAGTTGTAGACTATAATGCTATGATAAATTTAAACGTGCTAGGCTTATAAGTGAACGAATTAAAAAGTTATAAAAAAGTTGTTAAATAAAACGAAAAATTCTTATACATACACATTTCAGCAAATCGAGCATCATAAATATCAACCGATGCGTAATTACACATTATTCACGCATAAATCCCTACGCTTCGAAAAATAAGCACGAATTTTCCCGACGTAATAATTTTACAGAGATAGGCGCAATAAAAATTGAAACTTATTACCTACGACTCGACTTTGTTCTATCGCTTAAGTGTACTCCATTTTACCGTGAAGTAGAGTAGTACCAAAGTTTATCTCGAAAGCACTTAATATGGATTGTGATGAAAAAACTTTACATGCATATACATGTATAAAAACTGGATCATAACACTAATATAGGTATGAGGCACACGAGATGATACGAATTAGTGGTTCTCTTACGCCACCTCTACGAAGCATCGTTGCCAATGCTACCTGACATTTTAAAGGAGATTTATACCCTACCATGATATAATATTTCCATTAGTCGACATAGAGGCACTCTACTTTTACTCAATGTTACGCATTATGAGATACGACAAAAAATTCTTACAAAAATCTTCAAAAAGCAACTGATTGCTAGCATAATCTCTTTAAACAACCCTCAAAATAAACCACATTTTACTTTGAGATCATTATTTGATTATTGAACAAGATGGAGAGTTGTCTTCTCCATTGATATGCTGGGCTTGATGAACTTCCTGAGTAGAGCTGGGGGTGAAGGGACAGCAGCAACCATACAGTACTGTTTTGTGAGAAGACCATCAACCACGAAGCAAGTGGATTAATCATTTTACGTGGAACATGTCCCATAATTGATTTACATAAGACTAAGGTTTCATTTAAACGTTATAATTGAGGCAAAGTGTTCCTTTTGAATAATCAATAATTCATCAAAATCCCGATACCTAACGCATGTTAAACTAGCGTTATCTACATCGATGTAATATGAAACAAAATCTTCAGGTACTTCAATTCGAATTTTGTCTACATTACTGTACAGCATATTTCCTTATGTTTCCTTAACTATCACGTTTTTTTTATCTTTATATAAAATAGAAGAGATAAGTAAACTTACTTTTTTACTTTTAATACTTCAATATTGTAGAGTAATCGTAGCATGGTAAACAATTACTGGACAAATTTCTGTTTTTCTCTCAAAAGAGTGAATGATACTTTTTCTTTTGTTATACATGCAGTTTTAATTTTGGGCGAAAAATTTCATTTACCATTTTAGTTCTCCATTAGTGGTTATTTTTATCCATTCGTTATCCATTACAACCCTTAATAGATCCACTCTCGAACATACCCAGAGAACGCCACAAAACACGGTCCTGAGATGGTAAGGTTCCACCTTCATCCATCGAGTTCCTGCATATCCTACCAGGACGTCACTCCATCTGGTGGGGGCCGCCTATATTTTGCCTTACGAGACTGCCATTCGATAAACATTCTTCCACATCGTACGTTAGAACGAGTATGTGTAATAGCGCTGTAAGAATATCGATTACCAAATAAAAAGAGATGGACAGCAGCATCTTCCTAATCACAGCTAAAAATAATCGAAAAAACTTTGGGTGCGAAACCCTTTCCAAGCATAGCAAATGTGTGTGCGTGGGCAGAGGTGCGCTCTCTATTACCTCTCTCTCACAGTCCAATGGGACGCCAATCCGACACGACCGGAGAAAGATCAGACGCAGGACTAACGTCTTTACGTTCTTTCCGAGGCATGGGGGTCAAACCCCACCATCTCCATGACTCCGGGCTTGTCCTGAGCATTTGTAGTCAGAGAAACCCAAGAACTGATTTTGGCCTGACCAGAGTTTCGAAACCGGGACGTCATATCAATCGCGCTTACGATCAATGGAGCAACGAGGCCGTCAATCAATATATTTATTTATATGTAAAGTGTCTGCTTATAGCCGTTTAAACCATGCAACTGTAAAATAAATTATGCGTTGTCTATCATCGAAGTCACGAAACTGTCTTTTAACGTAGTCATATATTGAAGATAATTTATATTAATTATTAATTAATCTAGCCGTGGTATCTTAATATTCACCGATTTAAAAGTATATTTACTTTAGTAAATTAATTATAGGACTTATTGACTCCTGGTTTTAGTTCCTTTAGTTAAGCACGTTTTAGTTAAACCTTATCTCTCTTTTATTTGACTTTTCTATTCAAATACCTATATATTGAAAAAATAGCTCTTTATTAATAAAGCAATTAGTAAACTAGCGAACTTAGCAAAGCAGTTTAAGACAACAAATTGTTTATTTTGTTAAACAATGGAATTAATAAAAGTTCAACCCTTTATTGTTTTACAACTTTTAAGCCGTGACTAGGAGTTTTAGCAAAATTTAATCCGCGTTTTAGCAAAATTTAAGCTTTTATCGTACATTTTTATTTACATTTGACGAAATCTTATTTTTAAGTAGTTAAAAATAAAACCTTTATCAAAGCATCGAACAATATAAAACACCTCAATCCAAATTCAGCAATGATGCATTTTGTGAATGTAGGTAGATATATTTCGCGGCACGAGTCGTGAGCACGCTTTTTATTGGTTGACCACGCTGACGGTCAACGTTATTGGTTAGTCAGTCGATGGTCGTCGTCTATTGGGTTCTCGCGTATCATTCGACTACCGTACACTTGAGATCAATTTTAGTGACAACTTTTTAATTAGTTTATTTTTGCTAATTATTTTAATTACCTTTGTTAACTCTTTTGTTATTTCTTGTTGTTAATTGTTTCCGTTGTTATAATTTTAGTGTTCAGTTTTGATCTAAATATGCATATAAGAAGGAATTCAATGTAACATAGACAATCGCGAAAAATGGTTTATTGAGTGTTTTGTTACATGAAAAAAGATAGGTATTGCAAAAACACGATAGACGTTTATAAACGGACTGCTATAATTAAAGGAGTATAGTTAAGGGAGTTAACGACTCAGAATTTCTGGTCGTATTTTGACCAAATAACGGAGGAGTTTATCATTAAAGTAGGCAATGATGACTCTGAGTCTAGTTCGCAGGATGAGGATGACGACAAAGATTATGGTGATGATGATGAACTGGAAGATGAAGGGGCCTCTACTAGCAACGCAACTTCAGATTTTATGGAAGGTATATCACCTTTTACTACGTCTTATTAAAATATACAATTCTAACCACATGTTAATTGTTCGATTGAGTTTTACAGATGTGGGTATACATTAAATACTATATAGTAGATAATAAAATAATGGTCACCAATATCTGCAAGATTACTGTATCAGAGTAAAGTTTATGTACTCAGGTAAACATTTTCAAGTCGGCGAAAATATTCAATTACCAATTGAAATAATAAAGGAACCCGATAATTTTGGCCGACAGTGTACTTATGCAGGCTCAACCCCCACCACAGTTCATCTGTGCTCGCGACTCGTGCCGGGAACTATACTATATATTAAAACGCGAAAGAAATACTTTGTACTTTTTTAAAGTTTGAGACTTGGCATAGAAAAATTTATATACGGGGTATTTGCAATAACCGGCCAAATTTGCAGGGAAGGTTCAGAATTAGTAGTAGAGGCAAATGGTGAAGAATTTTTTTTTGAAAAAATCTTAAACATTCTGTCTTTTTTATACTTTTAGTTTAAAATGCGAAGTAATGCATTGTTTTAACTGATTTTAATGCACACGCACATATTCGTACGGGTCGATCGGTAGACAAAAACGTTGTTGCCCCTAAATCACATTCAATTTTAGATAACTTCAAATAAAAGTTAAATAATTACTGACACATTGACTGAATAAGCTGTGAATTTTGTGTAAGTTCGAATAGACCTTTTCAATAGAATTTTAATCCAAAAAAGCGTTTATTTTATATTTTGTTCGTATATCTGCGTTTTATTTGCTTAATATACAAACCCAAAAAATTTTAAGGATTACGGTCAAAATTTAAACACTAAGCGACCACTAGTTTTCTTTTTTCGTCAGGAATAATAATAAGCTGTGGTTGCGAGCCCGCCTGTCAAGCATGATATATATTAGGCAAGGTATCGGGGAGAGGCCTACGTGCGGTGCTAATTTGTAAGTTAAAAAATAAAAATAATGTAGGAAGAAGTCTTCGTTTCCTTCCACTTCAACCCTAAGAAATCCACCCTAGATACTCGGAAACGCATGTTCGTTTATCCATCCTGTCTAGGGTGGATAAATCGATATTCATTGATAATCGGAATTCACATTTAAATAACTGACTTTGAATAATCTGACACATAAACGAACTGACAAATGTACGAAAATAAATAAATTATAATAATATCAAATATTATAAAGTATCCTCACCGTACGTGTGGAAAGGAATATTTTCGTGACGAACACTCTCTTTCGTCATAAGAAGATTCACATGTATATTTGGAAAGAGGTGATGATAGAAGCATGATAGATTTCATAACTGTGGATGAAAGAATGAGGAGCGCAGTGGTGGACACAAGGGTTTACCGGGGGTCCAACGTAGGGTAGGACCACTACCTGGTCTTATGCCGAATTAGGGGTTTATTCAGACGTTGGCGGCATCGGACATCTGTGTCTACCACTG
>DWHP01000345.1:0-20865 GCA_018247895.1 Parnassius honrathi
GGGTGGGTGACTTAAACTTTCGACATCACATTCCCCAATAAATGATTTTGTTCGAAGAGAATTATATGAAGAGGCATTATCGTGACGCAGCATGATTTCCCGAAGCCCGGTCTTTGCTCTTCTCTCCCACGCAGCTTGAAAGCTTAGGGTAATGCAACTGTAGTATAATACCATTCAGAGTTGACTGACCTACAAATTTTCAGCATTGACGTCGGCTAATATTCGCTTAGTTTTTGTTTAATATTGGGTAACTGGCTAGTGGAGTTTTATTTTAAATAATTTTTTTTTGTAATATATAACACGGGTGCGTTTCGTTTTTAAATTTTGAGTATCTCAAAACTTATAGAGGGACCTACGTATGGGTCACAGCGTTCACTTAGCATCAGATCAGTCGACAGTTCAGTTCACTTCAGAGTTTAAAAAAAATTGACACACAAAGTTAAAATCATTTCATGTTTATTACAAATACGGCTTCATTTTTGTAAGTTCATAGTTTCAAAATCCAAACGTCCTTTAATTCGCTTAGTTGTGAATGAACATCTAGCGTTCACTACCCAGAACAAGACATTCCATTTTAGTAATCAGGGTTTACAACGTGCTTGCATTTGATTTTAATCGAGGATAGATATAGATATGTATGGGACATAGTGTACACTTACCATCAAGTATCTGTGTAACTAACCACAGGACGGAGTGCTCGTTAAAGAATGTAAAAGATGTAGAACTTCTTCTCTCAAGTTATTTCTAGCCAGCCGTATAGTGTGACTTATTTATCTAAAAACAATCATCTCAACTAAAAATGTTTATATGTTCCATAAAGAATACAGGTGATGATAGAATTAGAATTAGAATTCCTGTGGATTTTGATTGGTAGGGGCATAAGAGAAAATCTATGCCATGGATGGTCTATACCATAGAGGCGACAGAGGGAAAACTAATACAGCAGATGGGCAGTAACAGTAGATAATAATACTGTGGTTTTTAACCTTGGCAGATTAGGCACAGCTAGCACATGCAGGAGTCATCGACTATAATCGACACAACAAATTTATAGCGCTAATAAAGATTGGTACTCTTTGTAATAGTGATAATTTTATGGTCAGGCCGACTTCATTCGTGCTACAGCCATAATACGAAGATACCACCATTTGGTAAGTTTCCAGGCTAATTGTGTATTACAGTGTGAATTTTGAAGACAACTTAAGATTTGAAGAAGTTTCTTAAGAGTTGGTCAAACAATTGGAATTTTTACCTAAGATCTTGCACCTAGGATCTATTCATTCATACATTACAGCCCATCACAAGTTCACTGCTGACCATAGCTCTCCTTCATAGATTGCCTCATAGAGGTATCTCCTCTGTGTCATAGCTTACCATGCTTGGTAGGGGGTTAGCAACCACAGTTATTATTATTTTGAGTTGTTTTCAGAAATTTGCTGCTATCTCGTGTTTCAATTCCCTCAGTCGCCTCATACGACACTCACGGGATGATAGTGGATTTTCTTCCACTGACATTATACGGTGATATTATGTGGGATGTTAAAGATGTTCAAGGCGAGTCAAGGTGAAACTAAATTTTTATAGTATAAGGGTGACGATCACATAGTTCACCTAATGGTAAGTGGTTGCTGCAGCCCATAGACATCTACATCTATCCTCGACTAAGAGTCAAAATGCAGATACGTTGTCACCGGAAAGTGGATCACCGGTTCTCTACATGCACTTTACGAAACACACCAGCGTGGTGCCGCTATTTTACGCTGGTATTCTGTGAGAGCGTGGTCCTATGTCGGTCGAGCCGACCCATTCATGCTACAACTATACTGTTGATACAGCTGCAGTACGGCTCTACTACGTAAAAACTATTATATTTGGCGGCAAAAAGACACACCTTGATATAAAGAAAATATTATATCATGGATTTCCTTTGAGAGTAGAACTCCTATTACTTAATAGTAACTTGAAAGGACTTGAGAAGTGAACTGAGCGCTGCGTAATTCTGGCAAACATCGCTTTTATTTCAGATCAGTTCAGATAGTTAGTCGTAGATGATTACTCCAATGAACCTGTGATATGGTGACTTGTACTTTGATTCGTACGGAGGACAGCCCTAACTTGAATTTTTAGGTCAAGGTTCAAACAAAAAATGTAATGAAACTCTTAATTATGTTTACAAATAACCAATAAATCAAAAAAAATTTGTTTGCTTAGTAGGGTTGCTAATTTTAAATCCGGGGTGAATGACCAGAAAATGGTGACGTTAATGGTTCCTGGGTTCGAATCCGGAAATGGATGGTCACTAAATGGTTAGAGTGACCATATAACTATGTTATGCCTTATATCCAGAGAGAAAAACCACAAAAATGGCTGGGCCACAGGTCCCGGTTTCAATTCCGGGAATATTTACCCCGAAAATTTGTATACGACATTAACAATAGTGGACTGTATTTAGCGTGGTTCTCTATAACCAAAACAAGATGACGGAAGTAGCACGTGGCCGGTTTTAGACAATGCACTTGCTAGGATCTAATTTACTATATCAGCTGGTAGGGGCGGGAGCATGAGCTGCTGTGGGAAATGAACAACAAATGAGAACAGCTCATGATAAGGAAAAGTATACTTACTTGGGCGTTGATCTTCTGACTGCCTTTAATCTTAGGATTCGAGGTAGATGGCGCTACGTTGCAGCTACGGTGATGCACGACGGTAATTGTACTAGTGCATACCGAAAAATTGCACTATGTAAGGTGATCAATAATAAATTGTTCCGTAGTCCGATTGCCACAGGGGTGCTATCATATCTAGGGTCGAACTTCAACTGCTCGGCGCGGCAGCGGCACGTCGACAACTGGACGGCCGGTGGTATGTCCTCGACCTTTCACTTTCCGGCCAGCGCGTCTCATGGATCGCGCAAAATGACGCCACCATATCTACCCCTCATGCCTGTTCAAGAAGGAAGTGGAAGTGAAGAGGTAGGAAATATTATCAGCTAATATAGCCAAATAAACGTGCGTTTGACGCAATCACAATTCAAAACCTCATTTAGAAATTCCTAAGCACAAAAAATAGTAATAAATGGGTCATGTCATCCGTCGTCAGCCGGATTGCGTTTAATTTATTGGAATCTATTGTAAAACCACTTTTGGACGAAGCTCAGTAATTCCTTTGTCTATTCAGTTATAAGGACCAGCGAAATTTAAAATGTCAAAAGAGGTGACTTACGGATTTTTCTGTACTTATAAAGTCACAGACAATTAATTTACAATACATACATATATTGTAAACCATACTTATTGAAATACACTTTTTTATTTACAACTGGTTCGCAAAAACACCTCTGTCCTGGGAAGAACCAGTAAGAAACCTAGTGGGATATTTTTTTTAAATTATGATAGCTTACAATCATGTATGTTACAATTAACAATTAACTGCTAAAATGGACGGCCGTGGCAGCTTAGCGGCTAAAGCAAAGGACTAATACAGAATGCCTTATTACCTGAAAAAGTTTTAATTCATTATTAGTGCCTCCAGATTTCAGGTTCTAGTCACACTCTTTAAGAATCAAAAGAACGTTAAGGTGCTATATTCTTTTGCGTGATAGTTTTGTAAGAGTCGTGGTCCTTTCCTGGTAAATCCAACAACTCCTACTGCGCCTAGAATGCACTATAGCTTGGTATTACCACGTACAAATCCGGTATACCGTCATTCCGCCAGACAAAACCTTTTGAGAAAAAGAAAAATAAATTTGTAACAATGTCTACAATTTTATAGGACTGTAATAATTTCTACTCTAATATAAATTTTATGAAAAAATTGCCTATAATTCACTTAAGCTCTGACTGTTATTAAGACGGTCATCTTGGCTGGTCTCCAAGATCAGTTTTAATAGCTAGCTGCAGGAGCAAAGCGCTCGATGTAAACTGCATAGTAAGCAAATGACCAGGGTTGAATTCCCGAGGGCACCAATATATCCTCGGTGTTGCAGAAAAACGTCGTCATGAAACTAGGATGCCTAAAATATGTTATAAAATCACTCATTACGGCAACGTGGCTAACACGTCAATCTTCCTTGTTCTGAAAACCCTCTTAAAAATTAGAAGAAGTCTGTGCTCAGCAGTGATATGTATGTATACTGTAACTTTATTTTAGATTAATTAACGATATTTTAATCATACAAGGTCGTGGAATCTGCCTAAATGTCTCAATGTGTGAAGCTACTAACCTTTTAGTAATTTCTGCCGCCAAAAATCAGTACGTGCACTGCTCATTTTGTTTGTTGCCCTTAAAGATGATAACGCATCTATAGCCTTCTTTGTTTGAGGTTAGTTCCAGGCATCCACGGACTTCAGACTATCAGATTGACTGAAGTTTGCTTAAGATTAAAAAAAAACATGGTATTTGCCAATTACGGCTGGACCCCGGTTTGACCCCCGCCAGCACCAATGAAATTGTTAATTGCAATTTTAAGTGCTAATTTATTACGCGCTCAGCGCTGAAACAAAACATCTTGAGGAAACCTGCATGTCTGAGGAATACGAAAAAAATATTTCGAAGACATGTGAAGTTCGCCACACGCATTGGGGCAGTGCGGCGGACACTTGCTTGCCCTAAAACCCTCTCAGAAATGAGAGGAGGCCTGTGCCCAGCAGTGGGACGTATATAGGCTGTAATTAACAGCTGGATTGGATTGGAGTGGATTTTTGAATAGATTATCCGTTATTAGTTATCACTAGATTTTAAGCGTGACGGCGACGCGTCGCGAAATATCTATCGTGAACGAAATTGGATCTGGAGGACATTATTCAAGTGAAAATTTTAGGCGCATTGGGTAATTCATTGGGCGTCATCGTAGCTCTTAGTAATGTCCTCCAGACCAATTTTTGACACCGTGTATGTACACAAGTGCAAAAATACAACGCTACTTACTACGTTCAATATAAAATGAATGTTTGAAAATCTAATAATATTATAATAACTTTATCAAAATATAGATGTTATTTTATACATCCTGAATATACAAATATTTGTAAAATCCAACTGTAGCGTATAGATATTTATAGTGGTGTATAACTCTGTCGTCTCGAGAAGCGCACGCGCGGAATTGCGGGGCCGGGGCGGCACTGCCCGACCGACCGCCGCAGGGAGAAGACGTGGACGCTTACTACGAGCCGATATCAGTGTTACTTGTAATATATACTACTCACAATAGTGCTACTTATTCTTTCTAAATATTGATCCCTGGGATCTACAGTACATTACATGTGGCGACGAGGTAAACTGTGAGTATTTTAAGAATTTTTACCTTTAATAAAACAAAAGAAAAGAGAGATAGACATACGTTACATTACAAAATACATAAATCCGACTACAATCGCGAATAAAACTACCAAGCTTTAATCAAGTGATTATTATGTGAGTAACCTACAAGTTACCTACCTTCTTGAGTTTGAGTCTCAGTATTTATAACTCATATAGCTGTATAAGATTTTATGAGGTAAAATTAACCACAGAACATCACGAGTTTCGTTAATCACTGTAGGTAGGAAATAGTTACTATAAGTATTGTTGTTTACTATAGGTTCGTTCGAAGTCACAGCGATTCTGCTGAGCAACGACCTGTTCCTACGCAGATGGGACACAAGGCTTCATTGTCATTATAATTAGGAGATTGGAAAGTAATACAGTGGTTATTTAAACTATCTATATCCGGCGTTTTGTAGTTTTAGATTGTAAATAAATAAATTGTTGCGTTGATCATAGATAATACAAGTTTTCATGCCGTTGAAAACACAGACTACAGAATATAAATAGTACAGACTGTACTTGAGGTGTCTGTGTTGAATACGAGGCTTTTAGCCACTTTGTACTAGTAATAAGGGTAATTTTAATTCTAATCTTTACAGTGTGTTTTGTTGTACGGAATAAACATTTTTTCTTTTCCTTTCATTATTCCGAAGTTAATGAATTGATCCACAGTATTAATTAGTTACTTACCTATAAAATAAAGGTGTATTTAAGGTTATCATCGTTACTAACTGATGTTCATTGTAGATAACATTTGACTAAGGAACATACAAGGAAAAGTGAAATAACTAGGTACCCACTTGGCCGTAAGTTGACTAGGTACCCTCCGTTCGCGTTTTAGGTATCTAGATTTCTATGGGTGTACATCAGGGGGGAGACATACCTACATATTTGTCAACCTACCTTCCTCATTAAATTGCAGCTGGGCATTCAATTGCGACTGAGCATTAAATTGCGGAGATTACCGGTATAGCATTAAATTGCGCACATACCTACATAGCATTAAATTGCGTAAATACTTACATAGCATTAAATTGCGTACATACATACACCGTATTAAGTTGCGTACATACCTACATAGCATTAAATTGCGAAGTTTACACGGGTTCAATTTTATGTTAACACTTGGAGCACCCATTCGCCGCTTGGCGGCTGCGCGGTGGGTAATACTCACGTGCCAGTGCCATAGTACTGCACAGTATGACGAGTAAGTGTCGTAATGAGCACTGAATGTGTACTACGGGTGTAGATACGGGTACCTATGGCATAGGTACAGTCAAGTACAGTAGACGCTTTAGTACTAGCATTAGATTGCAATAGCGTGTTATAAAACCTATATTATGCAACATTGTACTACCTTGTCAACAGGTAGCCCCAAATGGCACTGTACACCTTAGAGAAGTTCGAATGTGACGGGGAGGTTGGTTCAGTCTCTGTCCGTTGGGAAAGATGGAAAAGAAGTCTAAACATTTACCTCGAAGCGGCAGGCATAGACTCCGAGGCAAAGAAAAGAGCTAGCCTTTTACATTTTGGTGGTCCCGAGTTACAAGAAGTCTTCTATAACATCCCAAGAGATAACGCAACTGAAGGCGAACTTTTTAACATCGCGATCGAAAAATTAGACAACTACTTTGCACCTAAACAGAGTAAAGTGTATGAGCGACACCTGTTTCGTCTCATAAAACAGGAACAGGATGAAAAGTTCGAGAAATTTCTTATCAGACTTCGACTGCAGGCAAAGAAATGTCAGTTTGGTGGAAAGGAAGACGAACATATCATAGACCAAATAACGGAAAAAGGTAAAGCAGAAGAACTCCGAAAGAAGATATTGAAAACAGGAGACAAGATCACTTTAGATGAAATAATTGCGGAAGCGAATGCATTGGAAGCCATAGATCGTCAATTAGCAAACTTTAGTACGAAACCTGTAGAAAGTCGGTCAATCAACAGAATAGGAACTGAGACATGGAAGGAGAAAAAAAGAAGAAGATTGGAATGTAGTAGACGTGGAAGTTCCAGACATTTGGCCCGTGACAACAACTGTCCAGCAAAAGGAAAGGCTTGCCTTAAATGTGGCATCTTAGGACACTTCAGAGATCAATGCAGGACAAGACAAACTCAGAAGAAGAAATTTGAAGGAGGAGAATCATCGAACAGTCAGGGAATAAAGAAGAAAAGCAGGACAACAAACAATATCGAGGTAACTGCAAACATAATCACGGATGAAAGAAAAGTCGACTACATTTTCAATATAGAGAACGACGCAAAGGTCACATGTAACATAGGTGGAACCAACGTGGAGATGTTGATAGATTCAGGCTGCAAGCACAACCTTATAACAGACCAAACCTGGGAAAGAATGAAGAAAAATAACGCTCAAGTTACCAATCAAGATTCGAATCCTGACAAAACGTTCGTAGCTTACGGGAGTGCAACACCGCTGAAGCTGTTAGGATCATTTAAAGCCACGATAAAACTTGCTTTAACATCACAGGACGTCACAACATTCTACATGATCAGAAACGGTACGCGTGACCTACTTGGACGTGTGACGGCAACCTCGTTGGGACTACTCCGGATCAATTTGGATATCAACCAGGTCGGAACTGAGGCGTTTCCAAAAATTTAAGGGCGTTTTAGTTACCATTCTTATTGACAATTCAGTGAAGCCCGTTGCTCAGCCGTATCGGAGAATTCCCATCCCACTTGAAGAAAAAGTAGAGAATAAACTGAAAGAATTACTAAAAAGGGACATTATAGAAGTCGTGGAAGATCCTTCTAACTGGATATCGCCTATAGTCCCTGTGCTAAAAAACGGGGGCGACATCCGATTATGTGTGGATATGCGCCGAGCAAATACGGCTATACAACGTGAAAACCACCCACTGCCAACGATAGAAGAACTGTTGCCAAAAGTTCGAGAAGCCAAAATCTTTAGTAAGCTAGACATACGAGATGCATTCCATCATATCGAACTTCACCCAGACTCAAGGCATATCACGACCTTCATTACCAGCAAAGGATTGTATCGATACAAAAGATCGATGTTTGGTATCTCGTGTGCGCCAGAGATTTTCCAAAAAACACTGGAACGAATACTTTTAAGTTGCGGAGAAGTCATCAACTTCATAGATGACATCTTGATATTTGGGAAAGACTTACTAGAACACGACTTAAGGCTTAAAAAGGTTTTGGCAGCGTTAGAGGAAAATAACATGATGTTGAGGGAAGACAAATGCATTTACAGAATGAAGAAAGTCCACTTCCTAGGGCATGAACTGTCAAAATTGGGAGTCAAACCACTAGACAAGTATATCTCGGCTTACGAAGGTACCAAATTTAGGTTACTACAATCCTCATGATAAGACTGTCGTGATTGCAGATGCAAGTCCAGTGGGTCTGGGTGCAGTGTTGGTGCAAATCAACAAGAATGGGCCGAGAATAATTGCATTTGGTAATAAAACCCTCAGCAGCTGTGAGCGTCGTTACTGCCAAACAGAGAAGGAGGCCTTAGCCCTGGTCTGGGCAGTCGAACATTTCAATATGTTCCTGTACGGTAAGGTGTTCGATCTAGTAACGGATCATAAGCCCTTGGAGGTAATATTTGGCCCGAAAGCTAAACCATGCGCTCGCATTGAAAAGTGGGTATTACGGTTGCAATCCTACAATTTCAAGGTGAAATATAGTCCGGGTAGGACCAATATAGCCGATCCACTATCGAGACTTTGTGAAGTGGCAACAAACCCGACGACATTACTTGAAGACCATGTTCAAGCGATTACCGAATTGGCGCGACCAGCAGCCATTACATTACAAGAGATCACAGAGAGTTCTCTGGGAGATGCAGAGATACAGAAGGTCAGAGAGGGTCTTTACAACGGAAACTGGGAGGAAACGGTAAAAACCTACAAACTTTTTCAGGATGAATTATGCTATTATGGCGATTTTCTCCTCAGGGGGACGAAAATCGTAATTCCAACCAAGTTACGCAGAAGAGTTCTAGAAGCTGCGCATGAAGGCCACCCGGGGATAGTCACGATGAAAAGCAGATTGAGGACCAAAGTATGGTGGCCAAAGTGCGACAAAGATGCTGAAAACATATGCAAAGCCTGTAATGGATGCATCCTGGTCTCTGCTCCCAGCGCCCCAAACCCATTCAAAAGAAGAGATTTACCTTCCGAACCATGGGTTGACATAGCAATCGACCTCATGGGCCCATTACCTAGTGGAGAGTATATTCTGGTATTCGTAGATTATTATATCAGATATAAAGAAGTGAAAACATACACAACCGTAACAAGCTCTGAAATAATTGAAATGCTTAAAGACATTTTTAGCAGACTTGGCAACCCAGCCTCGCTCACATCAGATAATGGTAGACAATTTTCCAGCAAAGACTTTAAGAGCTTCTGTGCAGAGAGGAACATACGACTCTACAATACCATTTCCTACTGACCGCAATAAATCGGAGAAGTGGAGCGCCAGAATAGGGACATCCTAAAACGCCTCAAGATCTCTCACGTAGAGAAAAAGAACTGGAAAGAGGCTCTCCAGGAGTACATGGTGATGTACAATAGTACACCTCACACAGTTACAGGAAAAACACCTGCAGAAATATTCTTTCGACGGCAATTTCGAGACAAACCGCCTGTGATCCAAGACATAACGCATCTTTCAGAGGATCTTGAAATGAGGGATAGAGATAAAGAATTAAAAGTTCTTATGTTAAGGCCTAAGTAGGGAGCAGGACAGAACGTTATTTTATAGAATAATGGTGAAAAGCGAGCACACAGTCCACCTGATGATATGTGGACGCCGAGCCCCATAGAGAATCCCATCTATCCGCTGCGTAGTCACCTCTGAGGACTAAGATAAAATGCTTCGTTTCCACCAAAAAGGGTCTCCGGTTCCAACGAGCAACCAGAAGCAGCATTAAGCTAGCATTGTATAAGAGCATAGCATAATTGCCAGTCGAGTCAGCCCATTCCTAAAGCAACCAAAATATTGCAGCAGCGTAACTGCACGCTAAAATTTGCATATATAACGCTACTGGAGCCAATAATAAACCTATCACGTGCTCCACCAAAATCTTTTTATTAAATTAGACTAGTCTATAGTATAATGTAATGAAAATATTTACATATAGATGATTCGTTTAAACGTATTTTTAATAATTCATTAATTCATAGGTCATTAAGAAGTAATCTGAATCTAATAACAGAATGATAAATTGTGTGATGAGAGAAAGGTATGGTTTGCAAGATGATGTTGTGACCAAGATTAACAAAGAAACGTTTCGCTTTTCGATGGTGTATATCATACATAATAATATGACAATGTAATTCCTCGTAATAAGTGACTAAGAAATTTTATTTTGCAGAAGTGAGCGGAAGAGTTGGGAAGGGACGCCCTAGATTAAAGTGTATCGACCAAATTGGCGATATATTGGAGATGGCCCATATTAAGAGTACCCTTAACCGAGGAGCATATATGCGTAGATATATGGATGCAAAAGAAGGCGAGGGAGGTATGTCAGAATCGTGCCAAATGAAAGTACGTAGTCTTTGCCTACCCCTCTGGATGACAGGCGTGAGTGTTTTATGTGATTTTAATAAATACATTTTAAACCCTAAATCTGTGTGAGAGCTACCACTCTGCAATAGTAGTAATCTGCCCCGTTCCACGGAAATGCACGCACGTCACGCTTAGACGTCCCATCAGACGTTTGCTTCCTCGCCTTTGTCTCAAACGAGGGGATCCTTCCCGTGGCGCAGTGAACCGTTAACTTGTCGGGAAATTCGACGCGCTATCAACGATAAAATGTTGCGGAATTGAATCCGACTACCGTGCAGTGTAATTCAAAACTTTTCTGTTAAATTCAGATTGAATTCAAATAACAAAAACTTTCATTAAAAACACACATGCACTCACACATGCACACTCGTTTGTAAGCACGCTAGCACACAATCAGACACAAACACACAAGTAGAATCTGACACAATGGACGTCAAAACGCGGAGATGTATTGGAATTTGGATTTCCAAAAATCCGAACTCTCTATCACAACTTCTAAATGAGAATTTAATAAATGATGATATATTTGGGATAGTGATATTTAATCACCATATACCATACATATATATACATACCATAAAAAAAACAGCAGCATTAAGCTACTATTTCACGCTGGTATTCTGTGAGAGCGTGGTCCCTCCCCGGTCGAGCTGACCCATTCCTGCTATAACTATACTTCTAATATAACTGCAGCATGGCTCTACCACGTTGTCTTTATATTTTTATATTATGTAACAATGTTTCATTCCGATAGTTTATTTTGGCCAGTTATTAACAAAATCTACATCTTTGTGATCAAAATGACTCATATTCGCAATATAATCTAGACCCTATATCATCTGGAAAATAAATATATCAAAATCAAACTTATCGCACTGCCTACCAAATAGGCCAGCTTTTGTATCTATGAAAATAGATGCAAAAGCTGGCCTATTTTAGTTAGTATATGGTGTAGCGATAGGGTTCCTGGGCTCGAATCCGGAAACTGATGGTCACTAAATAGTGTGGTGACTAGGTTGCGCTTTTTTTACCTCCACACTAGGAATTTCTCCTGTATCGTATCCGGAGCGAAGAAACCACAAAATTGGGGTGCTAATGGTTGCTAATTTTAAATCAAGAATGAAGGGTTACGAAATGGTTAAGTCACGGGGTCTCGGGTTTGATTCCCGGGAACAATGGCCTCAAATTATTGGGTGCGAGATGTAACTAAATTGGACTGTATTCAGCGTGGTTGACTATAACTCAAACGAAATGGTGGATGCGGCACGTGACATGTTTTGGACTCTAGTCTACTTGAGTCTAGTCTACTATATTGGCCAAAACGACAGTAGTATGAGCTACTGTGGGAAAGATCAACAAATGATGGCAGATCGCACTGCGCTGCAACTGCGGTGATGCGCGACGATAAATGCATTGTGGTGGATTGTTGACGCCACGGTGAATTATTTGCACTAGTGCGCGACGAGTTGCACTATGCAAGCGGTTCTGTGGCTCGACTGCAGGCGGCGCTGGGTGCTGTCACAGCTAGGATGGAGCTTCAACTGCAGGCGGCGGTGGCACACGTTGATGACATGCCTGCGCCGGTGGCGTGTTTTTGCCTTTTACTTTTTTCTCATTGGGACGCCACCGTGTCTGGCCTCCTATTGGTCCGACCTATGCAGGAAGGAAACGGAAGTGAAGAGGAAGGATATTGCTAGCTAATACAATAAATCAAATGTGCGTTTTGGCGCAACCAGTATATCTGTTTGAGATTAAGACTTCGACACCGTTTCACCGTTCATCATGAAATTTGACACCAATTTACTTTTTCATGGAGAGGGGCACTTAGTTCTAACCTAACTCACCACAAGATGATGCTGCAGTACATAATATTTGATACCGTTCCATCGGCACTAGCGAAACCCGGCAGGATGACGTCTTTCGGGTTTTGTAAGTATAATTTTCATCCAATTACACCTCACACTCGTGCAAAATGATTCACCTTTGGTGCGTCCGTTAGTGATCGTATAACATCTCAACGACTTTATCGATTGGGGTTATATTCACACAATATATTTATTTCGTCGAAATGATGGTTCATAGGTGTACTTGGAGACAGAATCCGATTATTGGTGCTGAAGTCAAATTAACTACAAATTTTATATTTATAGACCAAAATGACTCATATTCACAATGTTGGTCAAGTCAAAGAAAATCACAAAATCTGAATCCGATGACTAGCGCTATTATCGAGTTATTAATAAATTTTATACTTACAGCAAATGCAAACTTCAGAAAAAAACGAAACAACATCAACCGGGTCGGCAAGTGAAATATGAAAAAATTACAATTAAACAAGTTAAAAAATTCCATTACGTCGCAAAAGCCAATTGAATAAAATGTAAATTATCAAAAACTTCAGCCCATTCCAAAAGCTATCGTGAGCCTTTGTTTACCGCCAAAATTTGTACACAGCGTGCCGATGTGTGGGTGGGAGAGAAGCGAACAAGTGTATCATTGAATCTTCTGATATCAGAGTGAAAAGGCGCGTGACAATCAGTGCTGGGGGAGCGGTAAAGTGCGTTGTCGTGTTGAGTCCACTGAGCCGCATTTTCGATCATTGATAATACACGTCCTGTCTTATAACAATCCGCTTGATTAATTTTTTTTTAATTCGCAAATGGAAATACCGATGGAATTACAGGCGTTAAGAGAGTCGTACTTTCATGCGTCCCACGGCGTATTGTACACATGAGTAATGAAAGCGTTTATGTTTAGATAGCAAAATACACGTAAGGATATCAACGTATTTTTTCGAAGAAAAATCAACCCCAGCCATGGAAGCTAAATTTTCCTATGGGAAATGCTGAAATATTTTTAAAAAGGCAATATACTTTCTTAAAGACCGAAATATAATTTAGAATTATATGAACACAGAAATATGGAGTATTGTGACCAGTAAAACGGGTTATCGGTTCTCGTCACTCAGCACAAGAAACAGAAGCATTACGCTGCTGTTTCACGCTGATTTTATATGAGTTAGGTATTTACCTGGTTGAGCTGAACCATTCGCTCTCCAGCTATATCCGCTGCATTATTGCTTTTTTATGAAATTAGAGTGATGAACAAACTTACATTCCTCCTGTTGGCAGGTGACTCCTGCAATCCATGACACCTGCAACTTCAAACAATGAAGGGTACTGTTGATGTGTTGATACGTAGTCAACTCTAAGAATCTCTCTGTATACTCGGTAGAGCCACGTTGCAGCTATATAATGTTTCTAGCACGAATGAGTGGGGAATGACCGAGGAAGGACCGCGCTCTCACAGAATACCAGCGTCAAATATAAGCTTAATACTGCTGTGTTACATACGGCGAATGTAGAGATCCGGAGACCCTTTTTATTTACGGGTAACAAGGCATTCCATTTTAGTCCTCAAAGGTAACCACGCATTTTGATTCTTAATTAATGATAAATGTAGATGTCTATGGGCCACAGCATACATTTACCCTCAGGAGGACTGTGTGCTCGTTTGCTACCCTTATTCTATAAAAAAAAGAACTTAGGTGGAATGGCTCCCAGTCCGTAATCGTATCCTCTTTTTATGCCCGTCGGATCGGAACACAGCAGTATAAGCGTTGCAGTTAAGTGACAGAAATGGGAAGGTGCTACCTACCCAGATAATCTCCCAGTCAGAAAGTACTATCACCTAAGTGTCAATTTTTAAATTATGTTGAATTTTCCCGGGATATTCACCAACGCCGTCACTGTATCGGGGTAACAGTGCTGCAACTTCAACTCAGATCGAAGGTCTTTGGTGCAATCCGCATTGTTAGTGAAGACGTAAATGCAGGAAGCGCTTTTGTAGTTGGTTAATTTTAGTAAGTCGAAAATATGACAAGTAATCGTCATGGACTATTATGAGCTTTTATCTCGCAGATGCTGCTGCACATCAGTTTATTTCCTTCTGCTGTCTCTTACGACACTCGCGGAATGATTGGTGTTACTTTTAAGCAGCGTATACGGCAATTAAGACATGTTTATCTGTATTTCTGTATCGTTTGTTTTGTTTATGATGGTAATACTCCCTTCTATATTATGATATATTGGTATTGATGCTCTAAGTCACATCAAACACTATCGGCTATTCTAGCGCAGAGTAGCCTTAAGAGCTTAAAAGAAACATTCCAATGATGCTATAAACTTTGAGCATGGCTGCCTTGCAGGTGCAAAAAATGCAGACGATATTTGCTCGGAACCGAGGGGACGACGATAAAGACATGTTTCAAATCGCGTGTGAATAACGTAGGGTTGTCACCAATTTGACGGCCAAACTAGTAACCCGTTGTAAATATGAACAAACGACTTCCAACGTGTAGCAGTTACTTGCAACTGCAACATCTTGGATCGTGAGGGAATTATGCCAATGTAAAAATGCATAGTTTACTAAAATGAGATTTCGTTTGTTTTATTTTAACAATTTTATATTAGCATTATATGTAAGTAGGTATATGTAAATTTAACAGAATTTCATACTTCTATTTTTTCCCACTTTCATTTTGCTCATAAATACTTTTAAAGCTTTTTTGTGGAATAATATTGACAAACAATAACACAGTCTACCTGATGTGGATGTTGTAGTCTATAAACACCCATTATCGATTAAAAATCAAAATGCAAATGTCTTGTCACCCCTGAGAACTAAGATAGAATGCCTCGTTTCAAGTAAAAAGGGTCTCCGGTTCTCCACTACGAAACACAGGAGAATTAAGCTACTATTTCACGCTGGTATTCTGGGAATTTTAAAGTAGAAGCTTATAAATTAATCAACCAGTAAGTACTAAGACTAAAATATTTTATAACATTTTTCAATTTTATCAAAACTCGAAAGTTCCTCTCGCTTACTAGAATTAGAAGCAAAACGTGTACCAATCGGGGCCCGGCGCGAACATAAAGTTCACGACAGCCACTAAGTACGATGTTAAGAGGTTTTTAAATTTATTCACCCTTCGATTTGCGAAGTTACTTCTCGCAAGTTTAAGGAAACTCAAGCGATTAAGCCGAACTGAGTGCACAAAGTTAAGGGTTGAATTTGCATAAAGATCGACCCGAGGAATGTGTTGTGTCCCAGCTTCCCGCCAATATTAGTCTAAAAGCTTACATTAGGGTGTCTGAGGAAGGCTATATTTTATTTAAGTTCTCTTTTACAAAGTGAAAAAAAAATCACTTAACTCGTATATAAAAAGATTCCATACCATCTGAAACTCCGATTCGAAATTTTAAAGTTTTTTGATATGGATTTAGTTTCTTTGCCGCAGCTTGTGAAGTAAATTGATTGCCTTTTTTGTGGATTAGGGGGTAAACGAGCTTGCGGCACACCAGGGTAATTGCGGGTGCGTTACCGCCTATTTCAAAAGGACTTACGTATGGATGCTGATACAATCTTTTCGTTCAGCCCATAAAAGGCCACTGCTGAACATGGATTCTCCAGATACGGGAGGAAATAGCAGTACTTCTCACTATTATTATCTCTTCCTATACCCGGAGAATATGATGCTTATACCGTCATTATTAAAGCTCACAATGTTCTAGGCACTTCTCTACTAAGTTCTAAGTCACCTCATGACACAGAGTCAAACGTGCGAAAGGTCTGGTATTGCAATTGCGAACTTACACACAAATTAGCTCTATTACGGGAGAATCACATGTCCAGAAGTGGAATTTCTATTTTATTTGTTACTGTCGCTTATGAGGAAGGAGAGGAAATTCTTCGCTATGTTTCTAACTTGGTGTAGAATAATAAACACAGTACCTATTCGAAATCCTTGCAGGGAGTCTCATCACAAAATAAGAAAATATACATACATAAAATATAAACACGCACGCCTGTCACCCAGAGGGGTAGGCAGAGACTACAGACTTCCATTTGGCACGATCCCTACACACCTCTCTCGCCTCCTCCACATTCATATACCTACGTGTACATGCTCATCGGTTAAGGGTACTCCTAATTTGGCCCGTTTCCCGTCCCTTTTCGACTCTGCCATTCACTTCTGCGATATAAATTTTCTTTGTCACTCTTTCCTAATTCTTTCTACATGACCAAACCACCGAGGAATTCCTTTCTTAATCCTGGTCACGGCATCAACTTGTGATCATACTGTCTATCATAGCTCCCTCCAAAGATAATTTTATAGAGGGGATATTGTTGAGTTTTTTAAAGGAAAGAACTACTGCCGATCTCCTGTTTTATTTCCTTCTGTGGCTTCTTACGTCACAGGCTCCGAAATGATTAGGTGCAGTGGATTCATCCATTTTGCCTCTAGATTTTTGTTATATGATAGGGTAGCAAACGAGTACACAGTCCACGTGATGATAAGTGGTTGATGTGGCCCATAGACATCTACATCCACCCTCGATTACGAATCAAAATGCAGATGGGTTGTCACCCGTGAGGACTAAGATCCAATGCCTCGTTTACAATAAAAAGGGTTTCTGGTTACACTTACCATACTAAACACAACGGCATTAAGCTACTATATTACGCCAGTATTCTGTGAGAACGTGGTCCTTCCCCGGTCGAGCCGACCCAATCGTGCTACAACTATACTACTAATATAACTGCAGCATGGCTCTAACCACGTTTGAGATGGTGACAACATCGTTCATAACGTTAACATACATAATACAGCATATACAAATTAATTTTTGTTTGTTCGTATTTTATGCGCTGCCACACCGTTTATTAGATTGCGCTAAAACTTTGTCATCTTATTGCTGGCACTTACGCGAAGATTATAGGCATAGTACAATTGAATTACAGTAGCTGGCGCGAGTATTTTACAGACGAATATCGTTCAGTCATAATGAATGTATTATGATTCCTAATTAAACAATATAACTCTCCCAATTTTAAAACGTTATTTCCACAGTCGTTTCTTCAGCAGCAGTAACGTGTCAGATATCAGCTAGTTTTACTATAAAAACATCCTAGTTTACCACTGCCTTGCATTTGGCACGGGTAGGATAGGACAACATAATGATAAAATTTGTAAAGTTGTATAATTAAGCGGTGGCTTTATTGCCACGCTCTCACAGAATGCCGGCGTAACTGGTTAGTGCTGTTGTGATTTGTACGGTAAGCGTAGGAGTACGAGACAATCCTACCTTTTTTGACTTTTGATTGAGTACCTCGTTGGTCTAGCGGTTTTAGTAGTGCGACTGCTCATGAGGTCCTGGGTTCGAATGCCGGGTCGGCCCAAAAAACCAATTATTGAGTTATTCCGTCAAGAAATTCTCAGTAGCTGCCCGGAGTCAGCAAGTTGGCGGCGTCTCACCCCCATGCCACGGAAGGCACGTAAAGCCGTTGGTCCTGCGCCTGATCTCTCTCCGGTCGTGTCGGTTAACCGTCCCATCGGATTGTGAGAGGGAGGGAGTAAAGGGTGCACCTGTGCTTGCGCATACACTTGGGCATTATATTCCTGTCCTGCGCAGATGTCTCCGCAGTCTCCGTTGAGGCAGGCCGCCGTAACTGAAATTCGGTCTGGAGGACATTATTATTATTACGAGGTCGTATATCTTGGTCCTTAAGCGAGACAACGTACATACATCATCATTACACTCCTTCACAAGTAAACTGCTGAAATGAGGCTTCCACAAAGGAAATCAAAAAACACTCTGTCTGCCTGCATGTCTTACCAGGTCATCATTCAATTTAGTGTGGCTGCCACGAGTGACGTTAGTAATTTATCGTCCCCTGTCACTGTCATATGCTCATCTGCTCACTCTCTTAGAAAACACAAGACAGCAAAGGAATAAATGGGATTGAGGGCGATTCAGTCTCTCTCCACTATCAGCTCTTTAGGTGGCTAATTGTATATCCAGTTTTATTTCTCATGTAAATCTACAAAATTTAATTTCTCATAATGTTAATTAGATAGGTATTCGTTATTCATTATTCCATTAGACGTCGAATAAATGTTATTATTTCGTCTCATTTACGCATACAACGCATGCACGCACACAGAGACGCATGCACATGCATATACGCGTACATACATACCGTGTACTTTCGCAAAACGGATCCAATACGACAACTTCCAAAGGGTACGCTAGTAAATATTTAATTTAAATCTAAGGAAGGAAACCATTAAGGAGATCAATTAGAGGACAGATTAGGGTAAATATTACTTTAAATGATCGCACTTATGGTTCGATCCCAAACCATAAATAGATACTTGGACTGACATTTCTTTCACATCATCGGCTCTTATCCCTTACGCAACATTGATCAGATGGGCAGATATAAATCAACGGCGTCCTCGCGTCGGTTGCAAAAGTACTTCTTAATGGTGCAGAATAAGGTGTTAAAAGCACAATTTGTTATGTCTTTGTAGACTTTGTATGGGAAATGTTCGTAGTTTATCTGAAGAGGTTAGATAAGATGATCCATAAATTCTTACTTTGTTTTCTCTATATTTTCCTTTGACAGTTGAAATGACGTTCAATAATTTACTGTACTGTATTCTTTGCCACGGAGCTTTGCTTACTTATTTTCTTCCTTTTACAATAATTTATAGGTTTTAGTTGGTATTTTTCTGGTGTTCCGCGGTACAATCAAACACTTGTGAAACTGCGTCTACTTGAGAATATCTTTAAAAAATAAAGTTTAGGAACGACTTTTAAAAACAGTACCACAATTTTCTTTTACTGTTGGACTTCAATGTACGTTGATAAAACACTACCTAGATGGCAAATATCACTGTCTTAGCCTAATAAACATGTTAAAGTGGAGGAGGGATCTCATCATAGATGTAATTTTTCTCAGGCTTTCTCGAGTAAATTATCGTACATACGTGTGGTTCAATTCATAATTTAATTATATACATTTTATTACTATATATACATCATATATATTTTATTTCATGTTTAACTCTTTTACATTTTCAAAATAAATGTTTTAACCCCCCTATCCACCCATTTAAAAATATCTCTTTGAAAAATCTGAAAAAATTTAGAATATAGGGAATATATGGGAGATAATCAGATTTGCGTTATTTTTTTATCATCGAAAAGGTCTTGAGATAAACATTTTAAAAAATACACACAGGTTTTGAAATTAGGGACTGAAAATATATATTATTATATTTAAACGCGATAAAGCCATGCTTCTGCTACATATATTATGATCGCAGCAGGATTAAGTCGGCTCTATTGGGGAAAGATTCAAACAGTCAGTAGAGTGTATGTCATAGCAAAAAAAACCTTTATTTTATACTTTGTATTTGAGATATCCGTGTTTTAATATGCAGTTGTATGTGAATAATACCCTGCTTAATATACAAACCTAAAAATTTTATAAATTACAAAATTTCCACCACGTAATTGGTCTTGCTATGTCTCTACACAAACACTCCAGTGTGGGAACACCTTTGCACAATTGTCGCCACAGCTGCTTCTCTATGAGGAAGTGTGGAGTGCTCGTGAACTAAGCGCCCTCCAATTAGAGGCGTCCTTGAGGCTCTCTTGCTAACTGGAGGGTTTTTAAATCGTAGTGCAGTCGACCGGTCAAGGCTCTGTAGCAGACTCCTCAGAACGTGCTGTTGAGAGTTGTTGCGTGTTGGGACATGTCTAGAAATCCGTCTTGCGTGTATGATGCGACTGTTTTGTAGCACTTAATTAGAAATACAATAAAATCAAATTAAGGTTTTACAATAAATAAAAATACTAAAAATTAAATAAAGAAACAAAACAGAAATAAAGTTACATTTTTTCTCAACTTTTATAATACTATTTCATTTTTTCATTTATTATTATTATTTTATTCTTTTATTATTCATTTATGATTTATTTAAAGTTAAAAAGGTTAATAACAGAAATGTTAAAACTGTTATTAACCTTAATAATCACGAATTTAAGAAAATATTAAAACAAACTCTTAACGGCTTGAATTATGATGCAATTGAAGAATTGTTCATTATGATCACTTAATCGCTCACACACACTC
>DWHP01000346.1:0-20859 GCA_018247895.1 Parnassius honrathi
ATATATTACTGCTTTGTATACTAGTTTATATAAGTAGGTATATTGAGTTGATATCTCTTTATTTTACCTAGTCAAGACGAAATAGTCTATCGACGAATTGCGCAAACTGCATTTTGAGGCTGTATCTGTATTCAATGCCCATTTTATTTTAACAATCATTTGCCATTGCATTGCGTGGTTGCTGCTTGTCTGTTTACATAATTACTAGCTTCTTAATATGGGGACTACAGTAATGTTATTATCTAGTATTACCACTCAAAATTCGACTAATATTTTACCGAACTAAACTAAAATAACAAACAAAACAACGGTCTACCTGATGTGATGTGTAAGTGGTTACTGTGCTAAAAAAAGGAAGACAACAGATGTGTTGTTAAGACTAAGATGGAACCCGAATCAGGGTTCTTTTTTTCTGTAATACAAAAGGCGGACCTACTCGCTAACTTCATTGACAAGAAAATGATAGTTACTTTGTAGTACGTTACATAAAATATACGAAGCAATGTATCTCTGTTCGCTAAGATACTGTCGGTACACAGAACTATTCGTTCTATCATAAGTAATCTTCAATAGGATAAAATCTGTTTACTGTTAGATGTATTATCACATTCAAAGTCGTCCATTTTCTATAGTAGGATTAATCCGTTATTACGTTTTTTGGGTGTTGAACCCTCTTTTAATATTGATCCAACGCTAGTTCTTGTTATCCCCATTCTTTTTGAAGTGTCTATGATAGGTGCAGACATTCATTTGAACACAATACCGATAGACATTGACTATAATTTGTTTACATGTTTTACAGAAGGCCCGTTCTTTTGTTTTTGATTATCTCAAAATTTTATCTTGAGGCACTTTACTGTCCTCCCAAGGCCGAAAACACATTTTCTGTATACGTAGCAGAGTCAACAAAAATAGCCTTTCACTAATTACAATGCTTCGTTTATCTCTGATGTCGCGGTCTGTCAAGATGCGGTACTTGCCAAGGTGCCGAGACACAAAGGCCGACCTATGTAAGTGAACATACTATACGACCAAGTGACTTACCATTTCGATGTCAACTATGGCAGCGAATGGGCCTGCTTCTACTGGACATGGGCCTCTTATAATAAGGAAGGATGAAAATGATAAAAAAATACATACAAGTAAAATCCCCATTTTGTTCCAGGTTCTAGCAGTGCGGTGTGTCTATGGGGGCTACCCATCTCGTCTCCTGGACTTGTGGGATCTATATGACGAGTGCAAAGGCTCGGAGAACGACAATCCAGCGATATTGCCAGTTGATCAACATTATATTGTGCTGGAGTTAGCCAACGCGGGTCAGGATCTCGAGAGTTACCAGTTCAATAGCGCCGAGCAGGCGCATGCGCTGTTTCTGCAGGTACGTATCCAAAATGTGTCTGTTTGCGCATAACTGTATGAATGCAACATATTGTGTTACATATTACTTTTTATTGTTTGGTTGTTTGTCAATGTGTTGTGTCATTTCATAGTAAATAACAATACATGCTGAATTAGAACAAGAAGATATTTAAAAATTAAGCTAAGGCTAACACGACATAACTACACATGAGAACATTTGTTATTTAATGTCAAGTGGCTTCTGAATCCCATGGAACCTGCAAAGAACTTGGTAAAAAGCAAATGGAGAAAAGACAGTCTTCTCTCAAGGTGAAATACCTCACACCCTACCATCTAGCATTTGTTTTCTGTTTACTCTAGAGTCTCTATTAAGCTTAACGCCTAAGGTTTAATTTAATTTACCGCTTAGATTCTCTTATGTTGTCTCTTTTTGAAATTTTTATTATGAGAAATACAAGTATTAATAGAATTAAATAGTCTCTTTTATTTTTGTTAATTGTGTTTTTTCAGCGCTCCAGTATTAGTGCATGAGGCTACTGCTATTGCGGAAGATGAGTGAATCTCTAGTTCAAGTAGAGACCATCTTGACTAGATTTTCACTTATCCTCTGCGGTGGCTGTGCACCGCTTTCGTTGTTAAACGTGTGATTTTTTCTGGCGCATGATTTTTTTGTTTGTTTATATTAACTTAGTGTAAATTTCACTGTTTTTTTGCCTTGTTCCAAGTTTGTATTTAAAAAACTTGGGTTATCAAACTTTTTCTGCAATTCTTCTTGATGATTCTGCAGCCATACAATAAACCTTTACCTTCTAGTACTTTAAATTTCTCTTTTGACATATTTATTCTTGTTTTCAGATAGCTTTTGGTTTAGCAGTGGCTGAAGAAGCGTTCCAGTTCGAACATCGCGACTTGCACTGGGGCAACGTGCTAATATTGCCTACTGATCAAAAGGTAATTTTAATTTTTGAAGAAATGAAAGAGACACTTTATATTGTGTATTCTATCTCATTCCTTCGCAGGCTAAATACTACTTCTATAGATGTACATGTTTGTTTTTTTAGAATAAGGGTGACAAGTAAGTAGTACATAGCCCACCTGATGATAAACAGATACTGTGGCCCATAGCCATCTATCCTTGTTTAAGAATTATGCAGAAGCCTTGTTACCCCTGAGGACTAAGATGGAAAGCCGTGAAATTAAAAGGGTCTCCAGTTATCTAAACTCACCATACGAAACATAGCAGCATTGAGCTGCTATTTTATGCTGGTATTCTGCGAGAGCATGGTCCTTCCCTGGTCAAGCTGACCTATTTATGTTACAACTATATTATAGCTGTAGCATGGCTCTAATATGTTTGTCTCCTATTATCTTGGTCTTCTTTTCTGAAGGTTTCACTTCAACCGCGTGTGAACTGCACTCATGTTTGTTTTTTAAATTTAAATCGACAAAGGAAGGAAACCGAGTGATGCGTTAATTTCAAGTGACACCAAAACTATGCCTTAACTCATTGTAAGATCACGCATTCACGCACACTTAAGTGTATAAAATCATTTTGATATGTGTTTGTGAAATTGTAATTATAAGGTTGAAGTAAATAAAGACTAATTTAATTTTGTGTGCGTCCAGCTGTGAACTTTTACTGGCTGTTATGTAGAAAGAAGAAAGATGTGTGCGTATGTGTAAAGATTTCAGTGTCACTTGAAATGTACTTGATTTTCTGCCTATCTTTCTATGTTGATTTTTATGTTTTTTTGACATTATTTTTGGTAGTATGTAGTTATTCAAGATTGTTCTTTGTATTATTTTCCATTCATGGATTATTATGACATGATATTGAACCCCTCAAGCGCCATTAAAATCCCATGCAGTCGCATGCGCCCGGCATATCCCGAGCGGTCTCGTGTGACCGCATCCACCCACAGCACTTAAAACCATTAAAACTTACGTTTAGAAACTAATTTTCTTTGAAGAAGTTTAGCATTATAAAATCCATACAAAATTCTCTATCTTGTGGTCTAAACAAAAGTCAGATTTTCTTATTTCTTCATTACAAAAAGATTTTACTGTATTTTGATAACAAAAAAACATACCAAGCGAATGTCGGTTGCGTGAAAATTATTTCGGTATATATATTACTCGAAATTATTTACGTAAAAATATAAATTATATAAGTAAAGAAAAGTAGTTTGTGTGGGTTAAAGTGCTGTGGGTGGGTGCGGTCTCATGAGACCGCTAGGGATTTGACGGACTATGGCCGCGAGCTCATGCGGCCGCTAGGGGACTGAGAGGTTAATATTACATTACTTTTTTTGCAAGCAATCCTTGAACTCTACAATCTAACATTTTCTTAACGGCACAGTTCCCTTCTTTCTACTTAAATCAGTTTATCAAAGTATTATACTGGACAGAACTGTAATAACAATTGTTTAGAATGATATGGGACTTACAATTTAAATAAGGAATTGTAAGTAAAGACTTAATAAATTTATACATGAATATTGGACAGAAAGTAAATTTAATACTATGTCACAGATGTGCAGATAAGTAATAATAATATGTGTGCCATTAGGGTTGGTAAAATAAAGAGAACATGATTTTTGATACAAAACGCTCTTACCAATTAAATGTTCAAATATCAATTAGACATGTCAGTAGACATGTGTCAATCGTGAATGATTTGTTCATTTGTGCTGGTACACTTAAAAGTATTGATGGTTCATTCATCTGTTTTTGAATGTTCCAGTACAACCAATCACATAGCATGTAGGGTGTATACAATGCAGTGCGTGTATTCGAAAGTATTGTTAAGTTAGGCGAAGATAAGAATTTACAGATTGTAATTTAAAAATAAGCATTGCTCTGCCTTATTGGGCTTCAAATTACTGCGTTTGTTACATACATATTGTTAACCATGCTTTGGAAAATATGCGTTCACAGGACAGATAAAAGTTTAATTTTATAGCAAATAAATGTTACAATCCTTATTTTTTGACACGTAAAGCTTAAATTTTAGTGTTCTCAATCAAAACAATATTTTCTTTCCACTTTAATTGCTAAGCTTTGTAGTAAATAGCGCTGTCTATTTCGTTCTATAGTTAAAGATTAAAGTCATTCGCATTTTGGCGAAGTCCGACCAAAATTGATGAGATTCTCAAGGTACACGTAATGTAGGTGGTACGCGCAATAGATGCTAGATGGCCTAAACACAAAAAAAATTATATGAATCAGTAAGATGAAATTGTATTGTTAGGAATGTAATTTTAGAATAAATAAATTTATTAAATAAATAAAATATATAATAATATTGAATAGAGCTATCATGTTTGTCAATTCCATTTATAATGTACTGATCGATGTATGTCTTTTTTGTGTATATGCCACCTAGTGTCTGTTGTACTTACCACCTTGAAAGTCAATAAATTTTTGTTCGATAATGTGACTTTATTACCCGTGAGCATGTAGTAGATGGTGCTGTTACAAAATCAAATAGAAAATTTTCGGTTCCCAATGGATTTCGCAGACTTAGTACTGGAGCCCGAAATTATCTATTTGAAAGATCGATCCGAATGTATCTGTACGTGTGACGAAATGTACTAGAATGATTCGGTCACGAGAAATGAATGATTGATACATGTCTACGTGAGAGTAGTAAACCACGAGGGTTATAGAACAGGATAACGATCGCCGTAGAAAATAGTGTCCCAGAAATATGGACACCATAAGTGAGGCGCTGCGATTGCTAAGTTCGGTCAATAAAAGTCATTTTCACTCTATTTTTCCGATCAGATGCTAAACCACTTGCACATCCACGCACAATAAAATATTTCTCCATTTTTAATGTTCCTTTTTGTCAAAAATTACAAAATTACGGAGCATGAAAATTTTCTCACCAACGCCGCGGAGAAAATTTGTACATAATTCAACTAACTTCAGCTACTTGTACTCATAAACAGCTAACTTCGCAGTTACTACTCACCAACGTCAGCGCTGCTATAAATTCTACAATTTTCAAGGACAGGCGGGCTATGCTCCAGTGCGTAGTGATCGTTCTCCTGTTCTCTAACCTTCATGGAAGGAACATAATTGCTTTACAGGTTTAGCACATATGGTTGTGTTTTATTTTGTTTTACTTTTAAACTTTTAATTAATGAAGAATGGAATCTAATGTAATTAACTTCTATGAAATTCTACAGTGTGATAGAAATGCGTCTGCAGAAGAGTTAAAAAGAAATTATCAACGTCTTGTTCTAACTTGTCATCCTGATAAAAAAATCACCAGCAACAATCATGAAAGTTTTCTTAATATCCAGAAAGCTTGGTCTGTTTTAAGGGATCCTCACTCAAGAAAACAATATGATGCCTTACTCTCATGTGAAGAGCACAAGGAACTGCTGTTGTACGATGCAGTATCAGTTCTAGATATGGATTATGATAATTGTAGTAGTATTTATTCATATCAGTGCAGATGTGGTGCAAAATACTCTGTGAGTGCCAGCGAACTGAAACCACCCGAAATTGTTATTCCATGTGATGAATGTTCGTTTTCTATACAGATTATAGTTCCTACGTGATATCATTAATCTTTGATAGTAATAAAGGTAACATTCTGTAATAAGACCTGAACAGTTTAGTGTGTTGGATTTTACTCTGCTTGGCCTATGGGGATTTCTTTGGGGATAGTGTCAAGGCAAATATAATGTAGGAAGTTATTCTAGGTACATGAAAGCTAAAGTAAAGTATACCATGGAAAAAATAGATAAATTTGTCTGTATCAAAAATACCTATATACATATGGTTGACCTGCAGTAATCCGACAAATGTTTTGCAAAGTGGTGTCGGATATCTAGACAGTTAATAATGTATGCCCACTGGGTCGCTACCATAGTCACATTTGTACTGAAACAATATGTATCAAGCTAGATTTGTGGTGACACAAACAAATTGCAAGCTGTTTGTGCAGTTATTTATAAAGAATCGATTGTATGATCTGTTAAAGGCATGTTGGATTACAAGGAAGTTATATATTTATAAGTTAAGTATTTGATTTAAAAAGTTAGTAACCTGGTCATTAGTTAATCAAGAAAACAATTAAAAATTTGAAGAGCTTCGATTAAGCAAAGTTTTCTGCAGTATCTGAATACTAGTAAGTATTCTTGCTCCCGAAAATTATGCAGTGTACTAAAATAGTTTAGAGTGATTATTGCTTAGTTCAATATAATATATTAATAGGATTAATACCATCACAATTATATTACTGATTAAATGTTATTTGCATTCAATGAATTCTTAAAACAATTTGCATTACACTTTTACACAAGATGAGTTATGTGCGCAGTGGCGTCTAACTTCTACATATACAACTATACCAGCAGTTCAGAACAAAAATTCCATCACAGGTTTGAATTGCATGGGTGTGGGTGCGAGCGGGTAATTGGCATGGTATATATGTCATTCAGTTGTATTTTCATTTACTACAGTTGCTGTTTTTAGGCAAATATAAAATAAAGTAACATACTTATCTTATATAAACTTCAAATTACATTGACAATGTGCACATGTACATAAAAGTAAAAATAACATTCGTAGTCACATGAAACAAAATCAGTGTTTTTTTTCATGTGACTGTGATTGTCGGAAACAATGTTCACATTTGACAAAACAAAGATCTTGCCCGCTTATATTCGGCTAAAGGAGTTATCCAGAATTGCCTAACTTGTGAACAATGTATTAAGGCCACAGAATACGCCATCCCTTCTAGTTATATACATATAAGTCTATGGTGACATCAAATATATATTGTTACAGAGTTATGAGATAATATGGCACTCAAGACCACAAGATCTTTTTGGACACTATGTCAACTTTAAACTGTGCATCTCAAGTCTTAATAAAATATTAGAAACTTTTGTGCCTTGTTGCACGCTTAATTCCATTCAACTAATTCTTTTATTTACTATTTACATTATAGTACCTAAGTTGAACTAAGTAGTAGTTAATTTTTTTAATAAAACAAATAATTGAAATCATGTTTTTTTATTTTTGTTCTATATTAATAAGCCTACACATTGTTAGCTTGTGGTAAAACTTAAGTTTAGACATCTTAACATGATAAAGATAAAATTAGTCCATGCCCGAATTTAGCCGTCTAATCCAAAGTATCTTACTTAGACTATATTAGCCATATAAATATGCACATAATAAAATCTTATTGGAACTTTTTATATTTCATTTAGATTTTTAAATTCCTGATTATTTAAGTATTTTGGGTGTACCACCTAAAATGAAAAAAGCACTATTTATCATTTAAAAATATCCATTTAGTGGAATATTGTATTTAAATTAGATTGTTATAATTTTTCTAAATAATTCTATTATTAGATTTGTAACATTGGTTTGTCAAAGTAAAGCTTATTTCATAGAACCACTCAGTGGTAAAAGTGTCCTTTTCTAATATCTGAAAACTACTATTGAAGTAATACTTACTTACTTCAATAGTACTACTCCTTTTTAACAAAGTATCAATTTCTTGAGACTGAAAACTGTACACTTTTTGACGGAGTCACAAATTTATTTTACACTGGATTTTCACTGATGCATATCTTCTACCTTCATGTCAGAGTTTGTGTATAAATGCGGAATGACTTCTGCTGCCAGCATTCTATTCATCTTGAGGACCATTTTTTTGAAAATTTAGATTATGGTACAAGTATTATGCAATGGTATTTTCCTGCTGGAAAAATAAACAACTAGGGTATTCAATGTAGGTACAGTTAATTGCCATCTGCATGGCTGACGTATGTGTAGGCAATTTCCCCATTAGCTGTATTTATCTACTGTCTAGTGAAATCTGTTTGCGTCGTGGTGCAGGGGCTAAAAACTTGCTGTAAATTTCGTATTTTAGATTGGACTACATATGAAATCCATGTGACCACTTACTTGTTTTTATAGGGTGCGATATTTGCTGGGATGAGAAATAGTCTCCTTACACTTATTTGGCTGTAATGTTATTCGTTTATTCGAAATTCGACCTTAGCTTTATACGATATTGGTTGAAATTGCTATCCAAAAATAAACTAATCTGGTGAGGAGTGCGAGCGTTGTGACTTCCGATTGCGAGTAGAGCATTGTGTGGACCACGAAGATTGTTCTCTAACCTTCATTCATCGTGTGGACAGACAGGGCAACATGGCGGCAGCGCGAGAAGCAGCGCGAAACATAGTGTGGGCGAGCCGAGCAATAAAATGCTGCTGGATGCTCACTTATGCACCTAAAAGCATGTTTGTTGCAAATAATTTTCAATGCATATGAGTGCGCCAGTGCGTGTTTTATAATAAGTAGAGCACGGTTTGGATTGGTGCCAAATTCAGTTACAAAAAGAAGCTTTGGTAGAGCATATTGAAAACCTATCTAAATGGGGTGATGCCGATCAGTTCAAAGCCTCCAAAACTAACGTGTTTTTTCACCGAAAGAAGGGGTCTACTCACTGACTCCTTCTTCCCAGTTTGTATCATTGAAATATATAGTCCGCCTTCAGTTGTAAGGCGTTGAGATTTCCACAAGCCTCAGTTTTGAACGGCTCATTGATACCAAGGCCAAAGCAGTAGCTAGTAAGTTAAGTTACACTTACTAGTTTATTGTAATATATTTTGTACCAAATTAAGGTTGACAAAAGGGCACACATTCTTCTTGATGGTTAGTGGCTGCTGTGGCCTACAGCTATCGTCGATACAGAATCAATGCAAAGAGTTGTCCACTTATGAATATGCAATGAAAATGCCTTATTATCTACCAGTAAAAATGGACTACTTTTGAATGTACGCCAGTTCGACTGAGAGTTTCAACTGACAGTACGCATGAAAATATCCGTGGGTTGTCGTCGGTTGAAAATTTTAACTTAAGATTCCACACTCACGATCAGTTTTTGGATGTACGTCAGTTCAACTGATCATTTTAACTGACCGTGTGGTGGCCATAAGACTACATCTCAGTAACAACGCCCGAGTCAGCTTAGTGGGGATGCAATGTAGGGTTACAAGCGTAGCCTACAGAGTATTATTGTTAAAATAAACAACTTTATATATCTGTAATATTATTTGTAAACTTTAATTAAAATATTAATATTTATATAATTCTCTTGAAAAATATAGCTCTTTGTAAGTCAGTCTGCTTCGCTTGTTTGTTAATCGATGGCCGCTCAAACGAACCGCCTAGGCGGCCAATCGCTAGTGCGTAACGGCCGTAAATGTAGGTGACTGTAGGCTACAGCATCCACACCACCTACTATTATGTAGTTATGTGGTAGAATCAAGCTGCAGCTGTATTATGGTTGTAGCACATATGGGTCCGCTCGACCGGGGAAGGACTACGCTCCCACTGAATACTGCTAAGTTCCGTAAGGTAAGTGTTGAGAAATGGAGGTCTTTTTTGTTAAAAACGAGGCACATTCTCAATAATAAATATAAAGTAAATTTTTATAAGCAAGTGAATCTCTATTTGGTTTATCTTTTACCAGACTGCCCCAGAAGAAATAATAGGTAAGGTAATATTTACCGAGTGTATGTATGTATTTATGTATTCCTATTTCTCTGCATGTTCTATAGCTTAACAGTTTTTATGGATTTTACATTTGAGGTATTATTAGATTCATCTTAATTGTGAAAGTGACATATGGTTTGAATTTTTCTCTTCTTTCTTTTCTAATGTCTGTTTTAATCGTAGGGCTTTATTATATAGAGTGACAAAGTTGACTTCCTAACTGAAACGGCGACTACTGCATGTTTTTGGAAGTTACAAATTTCAAGGGAGATATTATAATACCACAAATATCAACACACTAACACAGCGGCGTGCTGAGTGTAACGGTAAGATTGGAGATGCGATAGGATGCAGTGTAAGAAAGAAGATAAGAAGAGGATCATATATCACCACATTTTTTTAAAATAGAATAATCCTCACAAACGAGCAAACAGTCCACCCGATTCTAAGTGGATGCCGTGGCCTATAGACATCTACATTTATCCTCGATTAAGAATCAAAATGCGGATGCGTTGTCACCTCTGAGAACTAAGATGGAGTGCCTAGTTTCCAGTAAAAAAGGGTCTCCGGATCTTTACTCTCACCATACCAGACACAGCAGTATTTAGCTGCTATTTTACGCTGGTATTCTGTGAAAGCGTAGTCCTTCTCCGGTCGAGCCTACCCATTCGTGCTACAATCATAAATATTGCTGTAGCGTGGCTCTACCACGTATAAAAACTGAAAACAGTTTGTGTTTTTGCACTAGTATATATCAGACGAATATTTAGATCCAATTATTTTACTTGCCACTTAAACCTATCTTTTATAATATAGGTAACAGGGTAAGCTTAAAATATAACAAATAGTAGCTATAGAAGCAATGTATGAGGTAAGTGAAACGAAAAATAAAGGTTTAATGATACCATTTATTTTAATGGTTAGGCTAATACATAAATATATTATTCTGATGACGTAACATTATCATTACAATGGTTAACTTTCTTTATTGATGACTCTTAAAAACTAAGTAGATATTTGTACAACTATTGTAAATAGTTACAAGATAATTTTCAAGTGATTACATAGGAAAATAAATTACTAGTATAATTCAAGTAGTTCGAGTGAATTTCAAATTTCATTACAATAAAAGATCTAGACTTATCACATTCGCAAATTATATAATTCCGTACGAATTTTGTATTTTACATATATTTTATTGGCAAGAAACTAAAAAAAATTAAATACATCCATAAATTCTTTCTGTTTATTCTATAGAGAGTGAAGGAATAGAGAGATACTTATAAACAATATAGCCAGTTTTATAGGAAGATATAAGCAATTTGCCATACTACAACGAATAGCAAACTGACTTACCCGCTACTGTCGCCACCGCGCGCGATGTTTTTAAAACACCCCAGGGTAGCAGTCATCGTTACGTCTCCTGGGTAAAACCTTCCACATGCGCTCATTGAGATTACAACTTTTAGGTTTCCCGAGCATTGGTATATTTGATCACAAATAAAAATACATTTCGTAAACTTCGGCATACACGAATTATTTACACTATTGTGCACATTTTGTACTTTTAACACGATTCACATAAATATGTGATAGAAGTCCAATTATACCACCTTACACACTCTGCAAGCGCTTGTTTAACTGCAAAATCATCAGCCTGTCAACATAGTCTCACTTTATTTACACATCTGTCCATGAAATTCTTTTTTCTTTTGGTTTGCGTCGCAGCGTCTAAAGGCGTCGGCAAAGGAATTTGCGTGTGCGTTTTGCCGTCGGCTTCTAAAATGCCTTCACAGCTACGACAACGACGTGAAGATTTTGCGTTTTCATTAGTGTCAATGTGGTCGGAGCTTTCCGAAAGCCTTTCGGATAGACTGTACAAAGACTTGAAGGGGGACATTGAATTAGACGTGTTGCAACTACTAAGCAATTGTTCGCAGCTTTGAGAAGTTGATGGCGGAGTTTTTTCTAAAGATGATTGACGATTTCTTCGTGGTCTGTGAAACAAACGTTTTCTATTTATTGCAAAAAATAAATAAATAGATAAAATAGTAAACTGGATGCATTGTCGTAGCATTATGGGGAGTGCTGTTGCTATATGTTTAAATTTCTCATTTATGTAAAATTCTTAGTGTGAAGCGAATTTTTTGACAGTTCTGTGACTTAATCTTATATCATTGAGTTGTGGCGCTGAGAGCCACGGGTTCGAATCCCGCAAGGAACAAGTATTTGTATAGTATAAGTATAAATAATTGTTCCGAATCTGGATGTTTGTTTTTATTTAATTTACTACCTCCACGATACTGGAGAAAATCCTAGTGAGGGGGTAACGTTTTATTAAAAAAACTATTGCTTTAGCCAGCTAGCAGCATAAGAGTATCCATAAATTCATATAGTTCCATAAGTCTTGTAAAATTTGACCTAAAATTCTTTATGCTGTTAAAGCATCCAACTGACAATCATCTTATCAAGTACTCAAATGGATGTCAGAGCAATTATATCCAGAGTGGTAACGGGGAGCCGCTGTTAAGGCTTTGTATTTGAGAGGTCTCTGTTAAGTCCATTACTTATATATACTATTGCAGGCTGATGAATTATTTTTTACTAACATAATTTAGCCAATCATTGTACTTTAGAATATTATTTATTGTACCAATAAGGAAATAAATAATATGAAGAAAAAAAAACAGTCTTATCGCTTTGAAAGCGGTCTAGAATAATGTAGGGGAGTGATGCATTAACCCTAGAGTAGTCGCGTGGTCTACATATGTAATCCACTCATACAAAATTACAAATTTTCAAAAATCGGATAGCGCCACTTATTTTATCCTTCGGGTACTTTAGGTTGAATAGTTGACGCACGCGCTCAGTTCGGCGCAAACGTCGGTTGCGCGTGGTTATGAAACAGGAGCAGCGCAAAGTCCGCGGTCTACGAGTGTATGCCGCGCGACCAATTACGTAAGTATTTTTGCTGGACTTGTTGCTTTTATTTTATGGGAGCATTACATTTAGATTTTAATGTAAAATTAGTCAGTTTACTTATTATTTATTGCATTATGTATATTAATGTTTTCGTTTATTTTTGTAGGTAAATTGTACAATAACATTTAGAAGAAAATTATGGATAGACAAGTTGCTCAGATTGAGGCATGGCTGGCTGAAGATGATAGCCGTGACGATCTTTATGACGATTTCTCAAGTTCAGATGAAGAAGATCATCTTGAGGAGCAGTTTTCTGACTCAGCATCAAAACAAGACATCTCAGGTGAGGTTGAATCTGTCAGTTCAGCTTCTGAAAGTGAATCAGTTCAGAGCAGAAGACGTGGTGATATTTACCTTGGTGTGGATAACACTGTCTGGACAAAGACAGCACCTCTGAATAGGGGAAGAACTAGGACCCATAATATCGTTTTTGTGCCTCCGGGTCCTAAAGGAATCGCACGTCAGAAAACTAGTCCTGCAGATTGTATGTCACTTTTTTTAGATGATAATATAATTGATCTCATTACAAAATACACTAATATAAAAATTGATTACATGAAGGCTAAATATGTGAGAGAAAGGGATGCTAAACCAACACATGACATTGAGATAAGAGGTTTTATTGGGATTTTACTTATGGCTGGCGTGTTGAAAATTAGCCGTTCGAGCACAAGTCAAATATTTGAGCATGTAAAACACACTGGTGTTGACGCAGTATATTTAACTATGTCTGAACAAAGGTTCAAGTTCCTTCTCAGAGCTTTACGATTCGATGATATAGGAGACCGTCAAGATCGTACAAAAATTGATAAACTTGCTCCGATCCGAGAAATTTTTGATTTGTTTCTCGCAAACTTCCAAAACTTTTTCGTCCCGAGCGCTGAAATGACTTTAGATGAACAACTCTTAGCCTTCAGAGGACGCTGTCCATTTAGACAGTATATTCCAAGCAAACCGGCAAAATATGGTGTGAAGGTTTTTGCTCTAGTCGACGTTCACTACTCGTACACGTTCAACTTGGAAATATACGCAGGCCAACAACCTGAAGGACCGTTCCGCTTGAGTAATGAACGAAGCGACTTAGTTATGAGAGTGGTACGTCCAGTTCTTGGCAGACACATAAACATAACCATGGACAATTGGTTTTCTTCTCTGCAAGTTGCTAAACAAATGTTTGAAAATGAAACCACCATGGTTGGTACTGTACGGAAGGACAAAAGAGAAGTACCACGGCTATTTCGAGAGGCGAGAGGAAATCCAATATATTCATCAAAATTTGGTTTCCATCCACCATGTACATTGGTGTCTTACAAGGCAAAACCTAACAAAGTGGTAATATTGTTATCAACCATGCACAATGACGCAGCAATTGATGCCGATACAGGTGATAAACAAAAACCAGAAATAATATCCTACTATAATCGCACTAAAAACGGTGTAGATCTAGTAGATAAAATGTGCTCACTTTATGATGTCTCCAGGAACTCAAGAAGATGGCCCGTTACAGTTTTCTATGATCTGATCAACCTCAGTGCCCTCAACGCACTATGCATACATTCGGCAAATAAAAACTTTGAATTTGTTCGACGCCGTGATTTCCTTATTGACTTGGCACTGGCTTGGATGAAACCCTTGGCTTTGCAAAGACTGGACAAAAAAACGTTGCCAAGAAGTCTGTCCTTCAAAATAAAAGATTTTCTGGGTCTTCCGCAACAAGAAAACCAGCCATCGACAGCAGGACCGATACGGAGAAATTACGTTGGTCGCTGCCATGACTGCGGTAGAGCACGTAATAGAAGCACTCGAAAGATGTGCAATAAGTGCAAAAAGTTTATATGTCCTGACCATTCCGAAATTGTGTGCTTGTCTTGTTCTCAAAATAGCAATTAGATTACAATAATATTATATAGTTTTTTTTTAATCTCATCTAATGTTAACTGTGTGATATTTTGTTAAAAAAAGAGGCATTTTATGTTTTAGTTGATTTATTGAGCATAGAAGATATGTAATTATGTTTTGTTGATTATTTTATATAGAAAACACTTAGATATTAAGATTTAAAAACAAATAAACAGGTATTTTGAATTTATTGTCTACTTTCTTTTGTCATAAATATGGTATACCCATGTAGACCACGCGACCAAACATGCCACTTTTAGGTACGCGACCACTGTAGGGTTAAAATGCTATCAAAGACTACGGTAGTTTAGTCAAATTTAAAAAATCCCCCCGGCATTAGAGCGGCAGCACTTTTATTGCAGTTAGTCAATATCTAAGTAGTTTTATGATAAGGTTAAATAAGTGGCTATGCTTACCATAGGAGTTGTTGCTTGTGCATCAAAGTAAAGTGGTCGACCAATCTCTTCATGTTTTAATGAGAATTTATCATTATCAGCTAAAATACAAGAATCATAATTAAATGTTAGTTAATTAAGATTGTAAATAGTCATAATGACCATAATGTTTACCTGTGTTTGATATCTTTCTATTTCTTGGTAGTACCATAACAATTACATTTTCCTGTTGCAATATTGGTTTAACTGTCTTATTTAAAAAGGAATGGGTTATATTGTTAATTATTCGCAACATTTTAAACTTATTGAGATTTTCATGAATCTTGAAAAATTCGCCGACAATTCTTCTCTAATCCTGGCAGAGCATGCTATACCGTACCGGTATATACGCTCTGTGGTCTGTGTTCTATACCATAGATTACTGAATATATATTAGAGATGCTGTACTATTGTAGTCTTTGTGGCAGAGATACTCAGGATTGCTAGATGCAATTTTATGATTTCCACCATATTGATTTTTATTTTTCCCAAAATTATACTTTTTACCAGAAAACCACCAGTTTTGTTACCAATGAAAAAAAACAAATATAAAATTAAAACAGCTTTTATATTATTTGATATTGAAGGAAGAAAATTTGGATGAAATCCTTAGTTTTCGAATTCTTTTAATTAATCTTCATGAAAAATAGCAATTACTTAATTTACATTCTCTTCATCTCCTATTAGATAGATTTTTTTTCAAACTTAAATTAACATTGTAGTGCTTGTCTCACTCTTTGTGCAACCGCCACGATCTTGTAAGGCAAGTCTCATAGTTATGATATGATCTGTGGGTTTCGTGAGCAAACTGTTTCACAATTCATTTGATGATGTTTTTCATCGTAAACGCAAGTTCTACAGCAGCATTAGCAAATGGCAAGCTCAAAAAAGCCGTTACAAGTTTTGTTAACTTAAGAAACGCAAGCATTTTTGTATAATAACACTTCTCCCCATCTCCCCAAAACTCGTCAGCTGTTTTGGTTTTTTGCCATAGCTGATGAGATAGAATTCTCCACTCTTGCATCGTCGCATCAACGTTCCACTCCTCCAACCACATCCTTGAAAGCAACAACTATTTCTTCAATATTTAGGTCTTACTTGGCTCGTTGCCACTTATGGTGAGAAAATTGAAATTTTTTCTAATTATTTAATTAATACTTAATTATATCAACGAAAGTTTACGGAAACTCGAACAACAAAACGTAGTCGAATAATGCAGATCATCGTACTATCGTTGTACAATTTAAAATATAGGGTGAAAAGTTCTACACAGCATTATCAAGATCCTGCCCAACTTTTACGATTTAGAAATATTTTCATCCAAGCAGATTGTTTTTTTAAATATAATCGATGGTTTATATTTTCCGCTAAGCAAGTGGTAAGTCTATATAAATAAAAATAAATTACCGCATGTATGAAAGGTCATCACTTAAGAAAGGCTGTACAGATTTCGATAAAATCTCACACTTATAATTGGACCCGGTAAGTGGCATGTTAGAGTTAGAGCCGTGGTAGCTCAGATGGTTAACACTCGCTGTAAATATAACAGAACGCGAGTAACCCTGGTTCGATCCCCACCGGGACCAATGAAATTGTTAATTGCAATTTTAAGTGCTGATTTACCACATGCTTGGCGATGAATGAAAACTACTTGAGGAAATCTGCATGTCAGAGAAATAAGAAAAAAAATTTCGAAGACATGTGAAGGTCGCCAACACGCATTGGGGCAGTGCGGCGGACACTTCCTTGCCCTAAAACCCTCTCAGAAATGAGCGGAGGCCTGTACCCAGCAGTGGGACGTATATAAGCTGTAACTTTACTTTTTTTATCCAACCTTTATGCTACTATAAATGGAGGTCTATCCTTAAGGATGGAAGATTTACCAAAGAAAGAAAAAGAATATATTTTAGAATAGACAAACAAGCTTACACCTGATGGTAAGTGAATGCTAATATGCATAGACATCTACATCTATCCTTGATTAAGAATCAAAATGCAGATGTGTACTCCCTTCTGAGGACTAAAATGCACTGCTTTGTTTCCAGTGAAAAGGGTCTCCAGTTCTCTACTCTCACCATAAACACAGCAGCATTAAGTTGCTATTTTTGTACAAGTATAGTCCTTCTCTGGTTGAACCAATATTTCATAGTAGATATCTCTGATCTGATGCAGAAGTGGGAAGAGTCATTTATACCTGAGGGTTTGTTGATTTCTCATCAATCCACTCAAACACTAGATATTGTTGAAATATGTATCCTCTGGCATAACAAAACTGTATCCAAGTCCCTTCTATGATAAAATTTTCAACTATTAAAATTATTGGAAATTTCCAGCCTTTTCTGGTGATGAAGAAAAAGTTAAAATATTAATCAAAAAAGCGAGGAATGCTAAAGAAATTGTCAATTGCCCAGACAACGCAGGCTACACTCCACTTCATTATGCAGCTCGTAGTGGTCACGTTAATATATGCAATATACTGTTACAAAATGGTGCAGATATTGATGCTGAAACTAGAAGTGGCAAAGCAACTCCTCTACATAAAGCTGCTGCAGCTGGTATTATTATTGTGTATTCATTTCTTTTTTATAGCAAAAATTTTAATTTTAGCACAATTTATAATGTTTCATAACAGTCTACAACAGGTGTAGTAACTGCGTAATACCAGATCTCTCGAGCATTTCACACTGCTCTTGCATACTTCTTGTCAGGAATTTTTAAAGTCTAGCCAGCGATGTAACTACCGATTTTCATCATTTCTGTAAGTGTCAAGAAGGAATAGACCAAGGAAATCTTATGGCTTCCAACAGAGAGTGGTTTATCTTATTTATATCAAATATAAAACCCCACAAAATAGTCCGAAGTGCTACATGTATAGCACATCAATAAAAACTAATATTCCCAGATGATTATTTGAAATATATATTTCTCAATTACAAAATCAATTACATTTTAATCATAGTTAAGAACAGAAATGAGTTAAGTTTAAGATACATCATTTTTTTATTGAAGTAAGTGTGACTAATTAGCATACAGCCCACCTGATTGTAATTAGTAGCAGTACCACCCCTTTGATTTACCTGATTCAGAATCACTATGCAGATGAAAATTGCTCAAGACTGCATTTAGTGTCATTCCTCGGGGGTGGCCACTGTACAACAGTGAACGTATGTGATATCACCCTTTGGGGCTAATTTGAAATGCCTTGTTATCTGTAAAATGGTTATCTGGTTCTCGTCACTTGTCATATGAAACACTATTGTATTTTACACTGATATTCTGCATTAAAGTAGTCTTTCACCAGTCAAAGTACGAATATGATATAATACATATTAAATGAGTTGAATATATATCAAAATTCGTGCTGCAGCATAGCTTTGCCATGCAACATAATATTGATAAGTAAATTTTCAGTGGTAGCTCAGGGGCTAAACGCTCTCTATAATTTTTACAGTATGCGAGCTACCTAGGTTCAATCCCTGCCGGCACCAATGAAATTGTTAATTGCAATGTTAAGTGCTGATTTACCACAGTTCTGCGGTGAAGTAAAACGTCGTAGGGTAACCTGCGTGTCTAGAGAAATAAGACAAAAAATATTTCGAAAGACATGTGAAGTTTGCCAACACGCAGGATGGGGCAGGACATTTCCTTGCACTAAAACCCTCTCAGATATGAGAGGAGGCCTGTGCCCAGCCGTGGGACGTATATAGGCTGTAACTTTAACATGTTAAACGTCATCTCAGAATAATGATTTTTCTTGAAAAGAGCTTTTCTCTTATAATTGACGTATTTTATCAAGATATGTAGGTATCCAAAATGTTTATTATAGGGATCTTTTGTGGGGTTCCGTAAATGTAAGAAAAAAAACCGCTTTAGGGCACCGCGTTGCTCAATCGCCCCCTCAGTACAGTACTGTGCTAGCACTTGTAGTGAAACTAAGTCGTCTTGGCTGTTTTGTGGATGAATTCAGCGGAGTCAAGTTTGTAATTGTGACATTGTGAATATTGTTCAGATTTCCAAAAAATACAGGTAGATATGGAAGAGTTTAAGTTCACATTGGAAGATTTGCGTGAGAAAGCATTACTCGAGACTAGCGTTGTTCGGCAGGCAGTCTGATGTATTATATTCAGGTGACCTAAATAATGAATCAGATCACAGTTATCAGATTAATCATCCCAAGCGACACTGAGTGTGAATCTGATTTGTTTCAAAATTGTGTGGCAACCAATATTACTGCTTCAGACCGTATTTATAAGAAATGGTCACACCCTAGGCACTCGCAACCATCCATTGTACCTTTTACTGAAATTTCAGATATGAATACAGAATTTTCTACTTTATTAAAAGAGCAGACCCGGGAGCTCTTGATAAAGTTTTCGATAAGATTGCGGAACAGACTAACTTATTTGCCTTACAATACAGGGCATCGAGAAATAACAAACTTTCATCAAGATCTCATCCTTGATATCCAACTGACAGATATGGAGTTAAACATTTCTTTAGCCTTAGCTTTTATATGGGACTGGAGCAAAGATATAATCTTACGACAGACGTTTCCATTTAGCATTATAAGCCGAAATAAATTCACAATAATCCTGTAGTACCTACATTTTAGTGATAATGAAACTGCACAAAAACAAATTAATTTGATCTAATCTCTAAGATAAAGGTGATTATAGATACAGTTAAAACTACATTTCAAAAATATATTCACCAAAAGAAGACATTTGCGTAAACGAAAGCCAGGTACCGTTAAGGGGGCGTATTGTTTTTACGCAATATAATAAAAATAAACGTCATAAATATGGTTTAAAGATATTTAAACTATGTACTATCCTGAGGTATACCTGTAAATTGGCATTGTACAGCGGTAAAAATATCGATGTAGTATCTTTGTAGCCAAATACAAAACAATGGGCACACTTTGGTAACTGATAATTGGTACACAAGCTTAGAGTTGGCTTGTAATTTACTGGAACATTAAACGCATTTGGTTGGAACTTTAGAAAAAACAGAACAGGTTTACCTAAGTGTAGTAGAAGCTTTAAAAAGGATATTTAATGGCGTTGGAAAACGAGGACGATATAACAATTAGATTTGATTGAGATGTTACGATGTTATCACGAAAACTGTAAAGTAAAAGCTCGTAATAATTTTTATATTTTCATTAGTGGTTTCGCGCGCAATCTTTAAAGAAGTATTTAATAATATACCTATATAATATATCCATTTTTTCCTTTGTGCCTTATTTTCCCTCCCAAAGGGGGAGAAAACAAGGAAACTAAACTAAACATAGTGTACCTATATGTGTTATGTAACTTAATACGATACGGAAAATTTATTATTTTATAAAACTCAACATATTTGTTTAAATAATACTAGTTGTATACGGATTTTATCGCGTATATTTACCGAGCTCCACCACGTCAAGCAAGTTTTGCATGACGACAAGCTTCGGGTCCCGCGCCTACGTCACAGTGAAGTGAGAGTGAGTTTTGAAACCGGCCACAGTCGAGCGTGTACCTGCTGTACTGCCATATGTTAGAGGAGACACTAACAAGATTGGCTACATCTTAAAGCGCGCTTCCATCAAAACATACTTCAAGCCGCCGAAGAAGATTGGTCAGTTTTTACCATCAGTCAAGTGTAACGT
>DWHP01000347.1:0-20851 GCA_018247895.1 Parnassius honrathi
ACCGCTGGTGTTTCGAAGGATGCAGTTCGTCAATGCGGGTTCACAGAAGTTCAACATCCACCTTACAGTCCAGACATGGCCCCGTCCGACTATTATTTATTTCCAAATTTAAAGCGGGACTTAAGAGGAAGAAAATTTTCAAGCGATGAAGAGTTGCAGGCGGCCGTCTTCAGTCATTTTGAGGATAAAAAATGTGATTATTTTTATAAAGGTTTAGAGATGTTGATTCACAGATGTCAGAAGTGTGTTAGTATTCATGGTGATTATATTGAAAAATAAAATTGGTTTCGTTTCATTTCCTTCGTTGGTTCATAGTTAGGCCAATTCATTATGGGACCACCTACGTACTACAATTTTGTTTAAGTGTTAAGATAACGTATTTTTATTAAAATTCGTTTTATCACCGCTAACTTACTAGATTATGCATAATTACGTTAACCATTGCTCTAACATAACGTATTGGCAACTACGAGTATGTTTACTGAAAAATGCTTGTCATATTTTGTAATTATCAATAACTTGTACGAACGTAGCTCTAGTTTCCCTTTTTGTTTGCATGTATACACAGTATCCAGAATAACTAAAAAAATAAAGCAATGAATACACACACAATAAGGCCTGAGAAGTGCCTGAAGGTGGAGCGAAATCACACGTATGACATTGATACAAAAGCGCGCTTTCTTCAGTTTTTTAAAACGAATAGAATGCAATACAATCATTTTTGTTTTTTATAGATTACAAAAATACTTACTTACTACTAAGAAATTTGAGCTTTACCTGATTCTTTGTACTGGAAAGTACCACGTTAATATAGCTGTAGCACGAATAGGTCGGCTCGACCGGGCCAGGACCGCGCTCACACAAAATACCAGCGTAAAATAGCAGCGTAATGCTGCTGTGTTTCGTATGGTTACTGTAGAGAACCGGAGACATTTGAAGTCATTCAGGAGTGACAACGTATCTGCAATTTGATTCTTAATCAAGGACAGCTGTAGACGTTTATGGCCCACATCATCCACTTATCATCAGATGGACGATGTACGCGTTTGTCACCTCGTACTATCAAAAAATGTTCCTGGTGGTAAATGGATACTGTGGTCAAAACTAAAAACTATGTAACAGCCAAAACCTACCTCTACCGTTGATTAAGAATAAAAATGCATTATAAACATCGGAGTACTGAGATGAAATGCCTCTTTTCCAGAAAAAAGAGTCTCCTGTTATCATCACTCTGCAGGGTCTCAACAAACAGTAACAGCAAGCGTTTGCTACTATTTCACCCCGGTAGTTTGTACTCGGTATTCTGCGCGAGTATGGGGTTTCTCCGGTTGAGCCGATTCATTCCTATCGCATTCGTAATGAGGTCCAGCGTGGCTTAATAAGTGAAACTCCTGATGTAGCTTTAAAACTTACCTAATTCCTACTTGGACGATTGCATCTAATCAACTGTCAAACTCAACAATTAAAGCCAGATTGAGCGGACTCGTTCGAAGAATAAACGTATCGTCCGTATAGATATAGAGAAATTTAAGAAAATATGAGTAAAAACGAAGATTGAGCAAACTAATTATATAGCGAAATAAAACAGTAATGATTGGATAGAATACGGTATACGAGGAAGTGTTTCGACTACACTTCAGTCGTTAGAGGTGTGTCCAGTCTGTGTAGAGCCGGGATAACAGGTTTGTATAGACATGACTCTTATTATAAAAGTTAGCTGCGTTCAACGCAAAGATAAAGGATCTTGACTAAATTGGGTTTTACCGTATCATATAGCAAGTTATTATGCTAATAGGTTAAACAGCTTCCCATTGGTAACTGTAGAAGCTCATAATAAGGTAACATTAACCCAAACAGGTTTGGATTAACAGTTTCATTGTCATGCCACTTTAAATTCAGTTAACTTCAGTTTCGATGAATAACCAAAATGGTCTCGGTTATCGGAAGAAAGTAAAAGTCTGTATAGTTTATGGAGAACCTGTTCATCCGGTGAAATATTTCTATGGAATTGAGAGTACAGCGTTTAAAGTAATTTCAAATAGAAATTTTACTTGTATGAAGGGCAAGATATTTCGATCGCCAATTCGATTGCGAATCGTTGTGGTTTTGTAAAATTCTTGAGGGACCATGATTGTGATTGTGATGAGTAGGCGATGTCATTTATGGTGACGATGAACACAATTCCACTTTTAGCCGACTACGAAAAAGTATTGTTATAAGATATACATCTTACCATTTGTAGTAGAGCAATGCTGCAGCTATATTATGGTTGAAGCGCGAACAGATCGGCTCGACCGGGAAAGAAGCTACTGTTGTGATTCGTATAGTGAGTACGTATAGGGAACCAAAGACCATTTTTACTAGAAACGAGGTATTCTAAGTTCTCAGGGGTGACAACGTATCTGCAATTAATTCTTAATCGGGGATAGATGTCTAAGGGTCACAGAAACCACTAAACACTAGACTGTGTGCTCGTTTGTCACCCTTATCCTACTATAAACACTCCGACGTTAGTTAGCAGATTTTAATGTTTAACCAACCCAACTTGATAAGTGGCAAATAGTCAATCAATGTCAATGTGTGATAATATAGGTACATCTGTGACTTACAGAAACCGTAACTATTTTATATTTGTACCTTTGTGGTGCTCTAGAGCCCAAATACGTGGGTTTATTTTGATGATTCTTAACGTCAATCGATTTGTTTTCATCTTGCGAGTGTCCCTTGAGACATGACAGTCATGAAAATTCAATATGGCGACTACCAGACGCCATATTGTGAAAAAGAAAAATGAAAGTCGGTGAATTATGTCAAATGGGTATCATTAATTATCTTAAGTTTCTCTAATTATTTCTCATTTGGAATGACCATTTAGGATCTATAATGGTTTAAATTTGTTTAGCAAACATTCTCACTTAGATTTTCAATAATTATAATAAAGCCGTGACAAAAGCTCTTATATACTTAATCGCATAATAGGTTTCATTAGTAAATTTTTTACATAGCCGGATTTTTTGAAACAGTATTTAGTCATTAATCTTGTATCCCTTTACACTACACTTTGCTATATTATAAATAAACTTATTCACAGTTTAATCACATACGTGAATAGGAACATTTCGGCTGAATGAAACATACTGATTTAATTGCAGCATACAGCCGAGTAGCCAGAAATTAAATTATTCGCGCGCAGATGATTTCAAAACCGGAATTGAATTCCGATGCATAATTGAATGAACACAGTAAAAGCATTTATACGCCAAGTAAAAGCGTCGCTCAACTTTTCGTTTCATACCCTTGAAAATATTGCTTTAAACTTTTTATTTATAAGGGATTCCGTATGGCGCTGTTAAAGATGAAATTGATTTACTGCATAAAGTTTTAAAACCTTAATAAAATAAAAACATTACTTAAGCCTTGTAGTGGCGGTGTAAGAATATCAATCACCACCAGGGACTATATCAGGAGATGGGCAGCAGCGTCTTCCTGACAACTAACAAAAATGTAAACTGCGGCTGCCAACCCGCTTGCCAAGCGTGGCAACTATGGCAAATGTTCTCCCTATGAGGCAGTCTATGGGGGAGGCTTATATTTAGCAGTGGACTTTAATAGGCTATAACGGTTATTTTGAATATCAAAACAGAATGATATACTCGTATTACATTTCTTTTATTCTGCTTTTTTATTCTAATTTATTACAAAATAAGTACTTAAACATTTTCAGTAATGTGTAATGATGTACTTGTAAACTTCAAAGTATACACGAGCCATATTGAAATTCACGTTAACTTTTAGATAAAGTATGAATTGCGAAAGTTTTATTTTAAAGCATCTTTATTTAGTTATATCCGCTCGGTTGAATAGAAACAGGAAAAATTAACACATATATTATTATGGGGAAGAAAGGTTTTCAAGTGGCAGCCCGGTACCGGTAAGATTTAGAGCGGTTCCCATTAGATGGAGTGACAACATGCCGGGACACGCAGGAAGTCGATGGTTGTAAATGACGCTTTTCGTGCTTTTTGGCATTCCTTTGGCAAGGCTTTTGTTCAGCAGTGAACTTTGTTGGTGGGCCATAATAATGATATTGTTACATAAATTGTACGTGTTTTGGTTGTTCCGAAATAAATTTAAATTGTGTCAAAACATACGAGTACGATTGTGTAATAATAATCACAAAATTTTATAGCAACCCAAACATGGTGTCCGCTTATAAATAATGTTGCCACATCTCTTTTTGAATTTAAAACATTCAACTGGTCTCCATATACCAAAACATTTTTGGGTTTAAAATTCAGTTTCAGTGGAACTCTTTTGTGATTTCATAAATTATTATATTTATTTGATTATCATGAATTATTAATGCTTGTAAATATTTATTGCGATATAAAAGAATATTTTTAATTAACTCTTTACTACATAGTCATTTGTAAGAGACCGGCAACACCTGCAATTCTCATAGTGTTCTTTCTAGTGTATAGAGTTAGTATTGAATAAAAAAAAAACTTATCTTAATTATCTTATTCTATTGTTAGCGTTTGACAACATCCGATCAGTATGATCCAGTATCCAGTAATAATCATTATAATAAACCATCCAATATTTTAAATGGACAATTATTATTCTCGTCTCGTATTAATTATGGTTTCTCGGAAACTGATTTAACGATATTTATAAAGTTTTGTATTTATGTGATATTTTACTTCCCAAGTGAATCTTTATAATCAAGTTAATAAAGACAGGTGTCATCCGTAAGAAAAAAAATCCAACGTCAACCGAGATTTGGTTGCCCAGGAACTGTTCTCCATTAAGGTTATCCACGAAATGGATTTTTACAACACTCTTAGCTTCCACCATTCATAATGATAAGGCAAAAATTACCACAATCGACAAAATAGCATTGTGAAATAAAACTTTGGAGTAATAAAAACTAAATATTGAACATGTGTAACGAGCTTGACACATATTTACAGATATGGTTATTATATATATGGTTATTAAAGTACGATATAAATTTTGGCCAGTATCGGTTTCGTATTTAATATTATTGAATTCACTTTAGTTTTAATGTACTCTACAAAAGCTTTGTCGTAATTAACGTTTAAAATATTTTATGTAAATACATTTTTTATTTGTATTAGTAACTTTAATTTGTAAGTTGCCGTGAAATGTAAAGTACGTGAGGGTAATATGGTCACCTTAAGCTTAAAAAACAAAACTAGGAGAAGGACAGAGAAAACAACACAAAAGTCGTATACTATAACTAATATATTTAAAAAAAACAGCGAACAAGGTTTGGCAATAATTAGGAAGACTTCGAAAAATCTACTTGAAAAAACTAACTACACCTTACTAAAATCAACTAAAATATTTACTATAGCGTATACTGTCAAATGGCGTCAATAAAGCATCGCGCTTTTGACCCATTATTATTTGATTGACCAACGGAGAGCTATCGTATCACAAAGCCAACAATGCAACCAAGGCTGTAGTTTTTGAGTTACAAGAAAGTGACCATATTTACTGAATTACCATTGACCCTCACGTACAATATTATTTTTCATGGCTATAGAGGTAGTTGGTGTACTTTGTACAGTCCTAAAGGAATATCTTTGAGATAAAGAACAAATTAAATTTACGTGTGAACGTAAAATCTTGAAAGTTATCTTTTCAGACAAATAATTTTATATTTTCCGTACTATTACAATTACATTTCAAAGCTTGCAACTGCGTCTTTTACTACAAAACCAACCACGCAGTCAATTTATTCATTACAGTCCGTTAAAAGATCACAGCTGAACAACGGCGTATTCCATACATTGCTTCGTAATCAACTGGTTTGTTATGGTATGTTATAAGAAAGATGCTGCCCATCTCCCGGATCAGCTTCCTTCTGTCGCCTCCTATGACACCCTCGGGATGATATGAGGCAGTATTCTTACACCGACACTACATTTATTTGTATTTTCAGCTTACGTTAATAAGCACCTTCCAAAAATGCATTACTAGAGGATTTAAGGCAAACCTTTATATTTGACTTATTTTAATTTAATATTTAAAATATTGTCACGTTCAAGAACCCGACATTTTTAGATGTAGAAATATTAGACTCATCAAGGTTTAGCTTAACTAGGCGAGGAACAATGCTCTCACAGAATACCAGCGTAATGCCGCTGTGTTCCAATGGTGAATCACGCCAATCGGAGGCTCCTTTTACTGGTTACGAGTTATCCCATCTCTTAGTCCTCAGGAATATACATCTGCATTTTGATTCTTAGATGTATTATGGACCACAACATACGCTTATTATCTGGTGGAATGTATTCTCGTCTGCTCTTGAATAAAAAATATGGCATTTTGAGTAGTGCTTTCCTTTTTCGTTTTTCGCCAATTATTAACTTAAAATTTCTTCAATTAATAAAATTACCTAACTAAAAGAATTTGTAGAAGAGATAAGATAGAACTCATAAATTATTGCCAAGGTTTAAATCTGGCATTATTAACAAAGTTTGTCAATGATGCCAGATTTATAGATCGCAAGAACTTTGTGATTTATGCACCTCAATAAAAGATATATCTTTATATTTTTATATTTATGATTGTTAGACAGATAAGGTAAGTCTTGTCTAGACTACCTTTAAGAGCACTAAATCCATTTGTTAAGAAGTTGTTGACAAAATGCTTCCAAGTTTTGTCAAGAGCTCTATAGCGGGTAAAATTTATTACAGACTACTACGCAAAGACGCAAATCACAGAGCTTTTACGAAAATTATCGATTTGTCAAATTTCTAATGGTATATTCATTTTTATTTATTTATTTATAAGTCGTAGTGAGTAGATAGTAGAAGTCTTATATATCATTTCATACCGAATAAATATCAAAGGGAGTCAAGCTGTCGCTTACAACTTCCGGATGGTGTTTAGCTAATAGCAACCCAACTAGACCTGGGCCTGTACTAGGGGTATGTTATATGAATTCAAAATTATTGCGATGGTACATATGTATATCATATGTTCGCGCGAAAATGAAAACATTATTTTGATACGTCAACATCATAATCATCATTACAGCTCATTATAAGTCCATTGAACGACTAAAAATAAAAAAACTACGTTTATCAACCCACTAGAGCTAATGTATGCAGGTGGCCCATGTTCAGCACTGGACTTTAGTAGGGCTGTAAACAGTAACAAGTCAACTGCTGAACAAAGGTTTCAAGCATCTGAGCCAACTGTATCTATCATTTCTCAGCATGTCTCACCAGGACTTCACTCTTTCTTAACGGCCCCTAGCTGTACACACCTTTTACCAGTAAGAAGCTGCTACGCGATCATTTTTTCTCCATCGATTGGCACCTGGGCAACATATATGGCCAGCTCAAAATTACGCAAATTCCCTCAATTACAGGAGAGGACCATGCCTAGTTCTGGTTTAGCTGACGATTATAATATGGTAATAAATTCAAATTTTATTTATAAGCTTATAGGCGATTCTATATAATCTAAAAGATTTAACGCCAATCACAAAGTATGTGATTAAAGAACCAACGCTTGAGGAATGAGCCAACTTTAAGCTACAAGTTATTTATCCAGTAAAACGTGTTTCATGCCTTTACCGCATAAAGCAGACGTGACAGTAGATAGTAAAGCATCGACGCAGACACCATTAAGTCTTATTAAGTTAGATTTTATATTACATATTAATTATCTGTTAGTACTACATTTAAATGAAGTTTAAGTGTATTAGTAATAATGAAATAATTGTCGTTAATTGTGCTCAGGGACCTATTTGCGTATTTAAGAGACATAAAAAGGTTTTTAAAAATTCTGTCTGTCTGTCTTTCTATTTGTTTGTCTGTCACAGCTACAGATAGAAAGCAATTCAATGTTTGATCTAGTCTAGGCCATATTGGAATGGAGGGATTGCATTCAAGAAGGTTATCCGAAAGGCTTTGAATTTTTCTGTAAAACGGCAAATTGATAAAACAAATGATCAATAATGATTAACTTAATATTAATAATAACAAGGGTAGTTGGGCGATACGCAATTAATGAACATCTGGAGGTCAATGGATAAGTGTCTCAGCTTGCATGATGCCTTGTGGCAAGCTATGAGGGAAGCCGTTGTTCAGCAGTGGAGTCGTGAAATGATGATGACGATAATATTTTTCTCATCTTATACGTCATGTTTATTTATCCATTAGGGTGATTTTATTGCTCTGGTTGGTTGGATTTGCAAAAAGTGCTTTGTTTCGAATAAAAAATAATTTTACTTTTGACCCACTTCTAGATCGAATCATTTTTAATTAGCAAATATATTCGAATCAATATTCGCAAACTGAAGGTAGCCGGGCTAATTATGACATTGGAACGTCAAACATCTCAGTCCCCCTCGTGATCGTAAGTGCTGTAAAGCACCCGAGACGTCGGGAATTAAAAGTAAGTTAATTAAACGCGATAAAATCCGTATAAGTGGTTTTATTCAATAGCAAATACAAAGTAACCATTAAAGATTCGCCTATTCATCACGCTGAGTAGGCGGCATGTTGGTTTAGTGGAATATCGACAACAAAGCGTTGAAGACCGCAAACCGTCTGGTTGTTTGATGGTGGAAAGGAGAGAGAAGAATTAAAGCATGTAATTCCGGCACACACTGCATTGTTCCATATTACATTGTATTCATTTGCAATCACAATTATAACTCCAACAATAAACAACACCATGAGTATAATAAGCTTTACTGATAGCTCATATTATTCCCTATCGGTTTCGTTTAGTGCAGCTTAAGCACAGTAACGCGAGAGGCGGCCTTGCAAGGCCGCTAGTAGGCGCACCGGTATCAAACGAGCCGACACCGCGTAGGTATCGTTTCGCAGCACACGCACTTGCAATACCGACATTGTTGTTTGCAAATCGTGGGAAACACAGATATGGTTTTTTCTTAACGACCTACGTGGCAAAGCAATCTTGTGGGAAAAATCAATACAGACAAGGTGCATTAAGAGTAAAATAGAAGATAATATTTTCATTCAAAGTAGATTATAACAAAATACGTAACGTAGATCTAAAAGTAAAATCGTTATTTATCATTGGTTTGGAAAATACTTCCGTCCTGTGTTTGGACCAGAAGGATACGGCTATCTGAATAATTAAAAAAATATATTTAAAAAAGGATCAGCATGATAACGATCACGTCACGCTCAGGTGTTATTTTCATTGACGTATTCCTTAGATAATTTTATAATAACCCATTTTATAACGTTTTTGTTCAATTAAGTTTTTAAACTTGTTGACTGACAAACATTGAACATTATCCGGGATTGTTTTGTTACAGTGTACACATTGCCCCGATAAACGAAGAGACGGAGTGAGAAAATCCGTTACTTACATCGTCCTAATAGCATCATAAGAAGCAACTAATACTAATAGACTAATTATGTTTTGCGTTTGGACCACGTTTTTATGCTACTTCTATCCTGTCTAGCTGTGATTGTTTTTTTTTTATTGATGAATAAATTATTGTTGATCGTCATTACTAGAACTCTTCTTTTTGAACTCTAGCAAAAGCTTTGGATTTATTTTCTCTACTGTTATATCAATCTATGGCAAGGCGCTCAGTGTCACCTGTATCTGAAAAACATTCTGACAAACAAAGTAAGTGGTAATTTAATTTATCTTCTTATTTTACTTCTTCAACAGCATATTTCAATTCATTAACTTCTTTACGTCTTTCAAAATTAATGCAAAAGTACTTTCTCCTTCATTTTTAGGCTTAGAAGCTTTCTCTTAAACAAGAATCTGTTTGAGATTAAAACTGTACTCTCACAATACTTTTTTCTCTTATTATGGTGGTATTTTACAAATACACACCTTTACCAAAATCACCTAGACCTGTAACAAATATTCATAGACCTTAAAATTATTCCCTCCATCCGGGAATCGAAAATCGCTGCTAAACGCCTAGCCTAACGTCACTTAACCGTCTCCAAAGCCATTATAATAAACATGATAAAACTCAGTGATAGGAATTTTTATCACCTTGCAGAGTCTCAAAGCTCTGTAGATAAATTCCATCTCGCTTTTACATTTCTTGCAAGTTTAATAAAATGTTTTAGACTTACAAGATTTATATGCAAAACCATCTTAACTAGTCTTGTTTATATTGACGCTTTATTCTAAATAACTCTCTCAAGGTGCCCGTTACCGCTTCAAAATTATATAAAACCGTAGCATTTACTAGTCCAAACGATAAATCACACTGTGCTGGGCTGGCTAGATGCAATCGAGTCCTAAGTTTATTATAGCTGTTTGAAAATTAATTCAAGTTAAAGGAGCTGCTCAAACTTAACTTGCAGCGTAGGTGAAAATAGTGTCTCTTTGTACACTCTACGAATAAATTAAATAATTTCTGGATTTGCGTCAGGTTGAAAATGTCGGTGTTTATTTTTGGGTGTGCCAATTTGAAATGCAACATATATGATAGTTGTCATGTATTCCTCATTTCACGATTTAATACATATTATATGTATGTAGATAACAATAATATACAATATTTATTACGATATAAAAGAAAATAAGTGCCAAAATTATCAAACAATCCTACTTTCCGCGGAATAGTGCCAAGAGCACTGGAAACGTTTCCTCGTTGAAGGGCTATACTTGGCCTTTGGGCGAGATTCACAATACCTGCCTAATGAAATGAATAAATTTGAAACAAACTTATCATCTATAAAAGACTATTGAATACTATATTTCAGCGCTAATGATCCAATATATGTATCTCTCTCACAAACTATGCAGAATGAGATTAAAGTTAAAAGCAAGTAGTTCTATATAGGATATAGGTACTCGTATAGACATATTTTGTTGCTTTAGTTCACATGTGAGTACCGTAAGACGCAAGTTAGGGAAATACTACAAAGACCTCAAGAACGCTGAGATCATGACTTCTGTATAACATGTATAGTTATTATATCAAAATGTATCAGAGCCGTATAGCGAAAGGTGAAAATGTCTAGTACTGTGAATATCATTAAGTTTGTCAAGAGTTGCGATCGTGGCTAAGCCTCCTTATAACAGGAGATGTACGTTTCAAGCAGTAAACTATTTACTGGCTGACAGGAATAATATAATAAATAAAAAGTATTTTTTTTCAAATGTGGTTGTTTGAATTTTGTTTCTGAAGAGACATATTTCGTTCCACAGTCCCATTTTTTCCTCTATACAGTAAATTTTCGCAATATTTCGTAAAAACACTTACCAAGTCCACATATAAGATATGTAGGCGGAGGTTTCAATACAGAGCGGGAGTATGCCCCACGGACGGTTTCGAGAGCTCGGGGGGCGCCGGCCACCAACAGCACGCCCGGAGACACATACCCGGCGTACCGGAGTTCTGCAGTCGCAGCAGCCAGGGCTCCGGCCCACCAGCATTTCGCGTTTGCTGCCAGGAAACTCTGTGAAAGGGACAAAATATGTGAGAATCTATAGAAATATACATACAAGATAGTTATATGGTTTTTTAATTTGATAACTAAAAAATTACAAGAATTTTCAATAAAAAATTAAGTCGTCCTCAATATAATATTTCATGTAAGAAACAGCTACGAGTAATTTCATCCAAGTAAGTAGAAATTAGATATTTTACTGTTATTATTTTTCTATACTTATTGGTACAAACGTCATGGGTAGAAAGTGTTCAATATATTGCAATCAACCTAAATTACTAACTACAGATTTATAATTACCGTAGACATAAAGCAGTTTTCAATCAGAGTACAGAGTAACTATTAATTTTATTTTCAGAGCTTACAGTTTATGCTTTGTAATGGCTGCTATTAAATCGAGCAAAGGATTATGTAAATATAAACGCAACCCGAGCGTATTATATAATTATTACAAATAAACAAAGGTTTTCAAAACCATTTTATTGTCACATCGCATTATATGTTAACAACTTTACAGGTTTTAAGTTCACTTCTGTACAAGCTGGCAACAGTTATTTTGAAGACTGGACAAACACATTTCTTTGAAGTCTGGTGTTGGTGAGCTAATTACCCTTGCACTGGGAATACAGACTATTAATGACATGACTTGATCTCTGATTTTAGGTTCGTTGATTTAGGGCGAATTTTCTTTTTTATCTTCCCGCTAAGAAAATTGAAAATTTTGAAAATAGGGACGTTATTGGTCTCACACCGATTTTTGAGAATCGGGTTTTCATCAGATCTCAACGTTTTGAGATCCGAGGAAGCTATTCTGACTAATTTCACGTGGACGTACGTACAGATGTACGAGTACTTATGAACGTCTTGATCGATTGAGATTCGGTTTGCGGCGTTCTAAAGATCTCAATGTGGAATAGATTTGGTGATAATACGAACTGATTTGGACGAGTACATTTTGAGAAATTTCAAAAATAAAAATTTTGAAAAACTGTTTTTTGGAATATAATTTAAACGGCTTTACCGATCGATTTCAATAACGAATCAGCTCTTAACCTCAAAAAATGACGTCGAATTCCGTTTGGAAAATAAAAATCGGTTCATTCTTTCGTGAGATATCAAAGGGGAAAGAATTTAAAAAAAACTTTTTTTTTAACATAACTTCGAAATTTCGCAACATAATTTGGTAAAATTTGGAACGCTTTGCATTTGAAATTGGCGGGAAGTTCCAGGGACGGCCTGCAGGGTCAACCAATTCCTTTTACCGTTACCTTATAGCCTATTTACATTCACTGCTGAACATAGGACATGTCATGAACGTCCGTATGTTTTGGGACATGTTTTCAATACCTTTTTTATTTAGAATATAATGAAAGCTTTGCAAACGTATTTTGAAAATTTAATTTTATGTTTAAAAATATAGTCTGTAGCCAATGAAATTGGCATTGTAAATGTTGAAATTTCATTAAATAGTATATATCTATGTGTCATAAATTAAAAAATATATATTTGAGTGTGATATACCATTATAGCCTACAAAAGTCCACTGCTAAACAAAGGACTCTCTCATAGATTGCCTCATGAGAGAATTTGGACATAGTTGCTATGCTTGGCAAGCGGGTTGGCAACTGCAGTTCTCATTATTTTGAGTTGTTATCAGGAGGATGCTGCTGCCCATCTCCTGTTTCTTTTTCCCTCTGTCGTCTCCTACGACACCCCCGGGATGATATGGAGTAGTGAATATTCTCACACCGCCACTACACGGTTAAGTGTGATATACGATAGGATAATATTTTAGCATGTTAGTGACCTGGACCATAATTTGCTCAAATTAGAATTATTTAGGAATTCTAAAATATTTTATTAACATTAAGGCTTTTATCTTTTAAAAAAGATGAGATTTATCGTTTTACACAGGAGTAATTACTTTAAATATCCGAATATCCGATGTAAAAAATATTAAGCATCGCGAAATATTAATGAACCAATCCTACTTAGTGTACTTAATTTCACTCGATTGTCCCGGGTCGATTCTGATATCAATCTACATCCGCGCTCCTCGGGCCTCGCCTTGACCCGAGACTCACGGCTCGCTCGGCATTTCACACAATTTCGCAACTTGCACTTCGGCTTTCCGTACAGCACTTAACAAAATACATTGCGACATGAAGCAAGCTATGCATTGCATTTAATGTTGAACAATTCAATTACTTTAAACGTTTGTAGAGTAATTGAAAAATTTCCTAACATATAAAATAATCTTACTCCGGCTCGAAGGACCAAACAATTTTACGTAATTTTCATCATTAATATCGTCATGATTTATCAAATCTTCATAAGGCTGGGGTCATAGGACTAGAAGTCTTATACTGTTATTCTAGGCGTATTGACTTTGGGTATAAAATTATAAGAATTTTTCTGTACGGAACTAACAGCTGGGTAGTAATTATTATGGTATTTGAAAATGCTTATTTTAATAAAATTTGAAAAAGGCCAGAGCAAAATTTGTTCACAGCGCTCGGTCTCAATGGAGACTAGCCAACTGTGTAGAACCGGACATAGTGAACGAGTGTGAGCGCAAATTTAGATGCACTCTCTATTTTCTCACTCTCATAGTCCGATGGAACAGAAATCCGGACCGGAGAGAGATCAGGCGTAGGACCTGACCTTACGTACTTTCCGAGACACGGGGATGGAACACCGCCAAATTCCTGTCGCCGGGTTGTCCTTCCTACTATAGGAGAAGGTAAAGCCGTGGTAGCTCAGATGGTTAGCGCGAGCTGTAAATTTCGCAATACGCAGTTAAACCGGGTTCGATCCCCGCTGGCACCAATGAAATTGTTAATTGCAATTTGAAGTGCTGACTTACCACGTGCTTGGCGATGAATGAAAACATTGTGAGGAAACCCGCATGTCTGACAAATAAGAAAAAGTATTTCGAAGACATATGAAGTTCGCCGACTCGCATTGGGGCAGCGCGGCGGACAATTCCTTGCCCTAAAACCCTCTCAGAAATGAGCGGAAGCCTGTGCCAAGGAATGGAACGTATATATAGGCTGCAACTTTAACTTTTTATAGGAGAAGCTCATGTACAACTGTTGACATTATTATTGAGCCGTACATCCATTACTGACAAAAGCCGTTGTACATAGGCTCCCCCCCGTAGGTTGCCTCGTAGGGGAGATGTTGACTTTAGAAAATACGCTTGGCTGGCAGTTGGACTTCTTACAGGCTGATAAAAAAGAAAAAGACACTGCATACCCATTCGTATTTTTAAGGATTATAATATTCAAATTATTTTTATATTTGCATTATATAGTCATAAAAGCTTCATGATATACGTAGCAATAAATAATATAAATCTAACATAAAGGTTAGTTGTTAGGGGAGTGAAGTGAAACATATTTGAAGTCAAGCAAGACGATAATAAATGTATTTAGTTTAATCACAACTGGTCAAATTTAATATCTTTCGCTTCCCAGTTAATATTCTAATTCAATTAATCGTTACGCAAATACAAGTTTAAATACGGTCTTGTGGCCATTTGGAAGTGACGGTAATGTGTCTGAAAACGCCTCAAAGTGAAAATCTCATTTGCACTTAGAACACTAAATAACATACTACAATAACATAGTACTATTATTTATACTGTGTTACAATGACCTAATCGAACCCCAGCTAGATTAAAATTCTCTAAGGTACGAATTAGACTCACTTGGTACAAATTAAAAGATGTTAGCGATATTCTCTCTCTCTTTCTCCTATATATTAAATTAATATTCAAAGCTTAGGAAACTTAATCAATCAATCATCATCATCATTATAGGCTTTCACAAGTCCACTACTGAACATATGCCTCCACCAAGTAATGCCACAAAGTATGGTCCTGAGCCACCTGCATCCATCAACTTCCTTCATGTCTTACCAGGTCGTTACTCCATCTAGTGGGGGTTGCCCTACACTACGCCTACCCGTACGAGGCTGCCACTCGAGAACCTTTTTTCTCCATCGGTTATTGGTTCTTCGAGCTACATGGCCCGCCCATTGCCAGTTCAGCTTACTAATCCGTTGGCCTATGTCAATTACTCTGGTTCGACTGCGGATATTCACATTTCTGAGTTTATTACCCAGAGAAACCCCGAGTATCTCTCTATTGCTCGCTGAGCGACCTTGAGCGTCCTCATACGGCCAGCAGTGAAGGACCACGTCTCAGATCCGTAAGTCATCACTGGTAACGAACTGGTTGTACAATCTAATTTTCAAGTTTTGAGGTATACCTGACGGGAAGATGTGTCGTAATTTCACGAACGCTGCCCAGCCAAGTTGAATCCACAGTTGTGAAATATTAACTATTTCGTAACTGTTAATGAAACAATAAGCGTATTGAATTTCATCGGTATTATCACTTGTATACACACTAGAACAAAGGCCACGTCTGGGACTGACATAGGGAGGTCGGACCCCGCTTCGCTACACAAACACTTGAACCGTGCAATTATTTAAAATGATTTAATCTAGTAATAAATTAAGAATGATTCAGTCCACACCCATCACTGCGCCAACTAACGAATACAACTACTTGACTAACGTGGCCTTTATTAGCCATAACCGAATTTTTTTTTGTTAAATAAAAAACATATGTCTTTTGAAGAATAAAAAATATTACAAAAAACTTAAAGACTACTGATTTAATAACACAGAGTTACTGAGCCTTTCATCAAACGCCCTTTTAATTCTAAGTACAACTGTGGAGTACTAAACTTGTACTGTTGAGTTGAAAACAATAATTAAGGCACTAAAATATTTACAGAGATATTTAACTAGTTAGTGCAGTATAGGTTAGGATCGCAGTGTAGTGTGGTATTGTGATAAGCTGTCTGCACACCGAAGCCGCCGGCCCGCCGACACTAACCCGGCGGGTTAGTGCCGGCGGATGGACACGGCGGCTTTAGAAGTTGTGAGCCGGACAATTTTCTCGGCGGCACGCCAGTCGCGGCATTCAGCGTCAGTGGTACCAACTTAGGGTAATTTACACTATATTTAGAGTAAAAGTAATCCAGCAGGGTAATTTCTAGGGTAGGTATGAATTTTCCTAGGGTATTTTTTGGGGTAACAGTCAATAACAGTAAAATTACTTTGAATGATATTGTTTTTGAACGTGCCCATTACAGATTCCGTGGCGTGAACGCACCAATTGCTTTTGTGTCTCTCTCTAGTCTCCCTTATTTATTGTGTTGCTTGCTCTTTCTTTTCGTGAGTGTGTGTTGTTGTGAAAAATGGCGTCGTCTAGTGCTGGCGTTACGCATTCAGATGTGAAAAAGTATACTGTAAAGAATGGGAATATGATCCAAATTTAAAAGGTAAGTCCAGTTTTCTTAAAGCTATAATATGTATTAATCTAATTGAGCAATGAGACTGAGGTTACACAAGCATTATTGTAACTGTGTTGTACTTTGTTTGGCAGTTTGGCTGTTAATATTATTTGAACGTCTTTGGTAATGTATAAGAGTTGCCTGTTGCAAAATTTACCCACATCTGTAGGTATATTTTACGGGTGGTGGTGGTTATGGAAAAAGATAAATGCATATTGTGGTGATGATGAAGATGAATGGTGGTGGCGGTGCGGTGGTGTTAACGCTTTGCTTTTTTATTTTTAGATTGGATTTGTCCCGACCCCACTGGTAAAAACAATGCAAGGTGCAAATATTGTAAAGTCACATTAGTACCCCACAAGAAAGAACTTAACTATCACGCAAAGAGTAAAAAAACACATAAAAGCTGTGTCATTAGATAAAGCGGTGAAGTCCTGTCAGCAATTGCCTTTTGTAAAAACAGTTTCGAAGAATAACAAAACTGCGTAATTAAAAATAGCTGCTTATATAGCTGAACATAGTGCTATTCAAAATGTAGATCATTTAGGTGAAATCCTGCCATGTCTTGATCTGAAATCAGAAGTTCTGGGGACGTTAAAAATACACAGAACTAAATGCAGCATGCTAATAAAAATGTTCTTGGTCCAGTAATGATGCAAGAAATGATATTAGATGTTGGTGATGCTGCATATTCACTATTGTAGATGAAACTACGGACATATCAACAGATAAAATTCTGTGCATAATGATACGGTATTTTTCAAAAATTAAGCAGGATATCATTACAACATTTTACAGATACATAAAAATATCTAAATGCGATGCAACAACCATCTATGAAAGTATAAAAAATACTTTACTAGAGGACTCCTTACGTCTTGAAATGCTGGTAGGAATTGGGCTAGACGGTACTAATGTAATGATTGGTGAGCACCACTCTGTCCCAGCACTGTTGAAAAGAGACTTACCGGATATTATCATCGTTAATTGTACCTGTCATTCGTTGGATTTATGTGCAGAGAAAGCTTCGGAAAGTATGCTCCGTCAACTGGAATTTTTGATTCGGGAATGCCACAATTGGTTCTCGTATAGTTCAAAACGCCTTGAAGCCTACAGGGACTTATACGAAATTATGAACGAAAGTCGAGCTCCTAAAAAAATACCAGGATTTTGCGGAACACGCTGGTTAGCACGTTCTCATGCTATACGTACGTTACTCGAGCAATGGGAGGAATTAAAGCTTCTTTTCATGATGGCTAAGACTGAAGACAAATGTTTCATGGCGGAAAAATTGTATGACATCATGAAATGCAGAGCTTACCATGCATATTTCACGTTCTTAGATGTTCATCTACGACAAGTTACTAAAGTAAATTGCCTTTTTCAAAGTGATAATGTCGATCCAGCGAAACTGTTAGAAGACTTGTTTTTGCTATTCAAAAATATCCTGCAAATTATTGTCATACCTCGGAAGCTTGAAACTGTTACGGATGGAGAATATGCATCATTTGGTTTTCAGGAGCATTTGATGCATGTATCAGCAATGCATTTTGGCTACACGATTGAAGAGGCGCTATCGAAACTAGACAGACGTGACAAAGAAGACGTACGTGAGAGATGCAAAACCTTTCTTGTTATTTTGTGTTCCGAATTACAGAAAAGGTTGCCAAAACAGATCACATTCCTTAAAGCCATGGTGAAGTTGTCTCCAGAAATAGGCACTTCTCAAGTGAAACCTACATTAGTTAACATATTACAAAATGTTCAAAGGGCTGAAGTATATGGTTGTAAACAAGAGGTAGAAATGGAATGGAATAATTTGCAAAACAAATCTTGGAAAAATAGGACGCGTTGTACTGATTTTTGAGCTGAGGTTCAGGGGGACACAAGCGCTGGGGGTAATAAAAGATTCCCTAATGTCTCTAAATTAGCATTGTCTCTTTTGTCGGCGCCTATATCTAATGCAGACGTAGAAAGGGCCTTTTCACTATACTCAGTCGTCAAAACAAAGCTTAGGAATAGGCTATCCCTGCCTATGGTACAGAGTACAATGACTGTAAGATACAATTTAAACATATTTCACAAATATTGTGTTAACTTCACTCCTTCAAAAACAATGTTGGATAAATTTAATAATAGCATGTATGACAAAAAAGATAGTGATGCAGAGGATACTTTTATTTTTATGTGTCAATAGTATAATAATACGAATCTTTTATTTTTATGTGTCAATAATATAATAATACGAATAAATAATGTAGTTGTTTTATTTGTAAAGAAGGAAAAGACAAGAATATTTTTTTAGGGTATTTTTTTAAATAATACAGATTCTAGGGTAAATTGAGACCAAGCCTAGGGTAAAGTAAAACCTTGACCTGGCAACACTGCGAGAGGCACACGAGCGACGAGACGAGCGCGTACAGCCGCCATTAAAACTGATCACATGCTGCTTAAAATCAGTTTGTTGCAAAAGCTTTATCTTTTAATACGCATTTTCATAACTCTCTGACCTTTATTTTGCAATAATTATACTGGTTCTCGTCAACTATATATCTTTCTCGTCTTTAAGTCAATGTTTATATTTCGTAAATGGAATTTGCAGACTTTTAATATTTGAAACCGGTTTATAGTAACATTAATATTTTGCATATTCCATTTAAAAAGTTTAGAAGGTGACACAAAACACTAAATCGTTTGAAATTGTACCGTTCAATGCATCGTGTCCATTTTCAAAATAGAAATATTACTTTTTATATATATACATACAACATACATATATAATATATAAAAATAAAATTGTAGAGGTTTGCAGTTGTGCTCGCAACACTGAAAGACTACTGTACCTATATATTATTTTAATTAGGCTTTCTAAGTTTTATTTCTTAGAAAAAAAATATTGCGATATCTTCATTTAATGGACAGTTATTGAAGTATTAAGAACGCGGACGAAGTCGCGGGTATCACCTAGTTAGTAATATTTCTATAACTCATGAGCATATAAGGTATAAGAAGCTAAGGGTATAAGCATGTTTTTTGTGCTGATCACTTTTTGGTTGTCATCTCTCCGCCTGCCAACTTCCCTATGACGGCAAGGCCTATGTCCAGCTGATGACATTTACTGGCTGATAATCACCTCTTGCATGTCGTAACAGGCGACAGAGGTAAACTGAAACAGGATTGGGGCTGCAGCATCTTCCTCATATCAACTCAAAATTTTAAAAATTGCGGTTGCTTAGTTGCCTCCCAATCGTGGCACTATGGCAACGTATGAGGCAAAGGAAAGCCTAAGTTTTTGGTCTGTAATGGATAGATGTTTATTTCGGATTCATATTTTTTATTTCGGAAATCCGAACGCCGGTTACGGTCACCTTACGTCAGAACTCGTTACCGGTTATGTCAGAACTCCAGAATACCCTTGATCTAAGTAGCGACTAGCGTATAAGTCTTCAATGAGTGTGATGGCGCTGTCGATCGAGACGGTAAAGTTTTACACCCATCCAGAATTATTTACATTACGCTCTTACGGGCTGACGATAGCCTAAAAAGATAAGTAGGAATATTTTTTTAGTTTTTATTATAAAAAGGAAGAATGTTTTCTTTCTATCTTTTATTCCTTTATGTTGTACCTAATACGTGCTCTAAACACGTAAAAAGTTTCTACTCTGTGGGTAAGCATTTTGTTCACGCTCATGGCTGTATACTATATGCTATGTAATTAGTCTAATATTGACCAGCGGTACTAGTGTTTAAGCTGTGATACTACTAGTGTTATATTTTATAGATACACACCTCTTTATATTTTGAATTTTTTTTATTAATAGGAAAGGAAATTTAGTGATCATATTTTTTCATATAAATATCAGTTATTCCCCTCATGAGCAACGACACAAAAAAACGGCCCCCAGTTCCCGGCGGCCCCGCTATTCCCGGCTACGGTGGCGACCACGGAAACGGCGGAGCAGGGGGTGCTAAGAATCTCCGGTGGAGGTTCGGTTGCCACCTACGACGACTCGACCTGGCAACATATAACGCACG
>DWHP01000348.1:0-20832 GCA_018247895.1 Parnassius honrathi
AAGGAATCGGTGTTCTTTAGCGAGGATTTGTGGTCTATCAAATCTGATGTAGTGACGGGGGCGATCCTGTACGTGTTTTATTAAAAAGTTAAATATACGCGACAAAATCCGTAAAAATTAGTATTATTTCAATGTGTAGTGTTCGCATAAATGGCCTCCCCCAAGAAATGCCACAAATCACGGTCCTGAACCACCTGTATTCATCGACTGGGACATCGTGGGGGGGGGACACCGTACACCTCATCTACCGGTACGAGGCTGTCACTCGAGAATCTTTCTTCCCCATCGGTAGTCGGTTCTTCGAGCTATATGGCCGGCCCATTGCCACTTCAGCTTACTAATCCGTTGGACTATGTTGATTACTCCGGTTCTACTACGGATATCCTCATTTTTTTCACATGGTAGAAACATGCTGCAGCTATATTATGTTAGTAGCACGAACGTGTCAGCTCGATCGGGAGAGGAGAGGAGAAGGACCAAGCTCTCATAGAATATCCCGTAAAATAGCAGCTTAATGCGGCTGTGTTTTGTATGAAAAGTGTAGAAAACCGGACCTTTTTACTGGAAACGAGGAATTCCATCTTAGTCTTCGGGGGTGACAACGCATCTGCATTTTGATGCTTAAGTGAGGATAGATATAGATGCCTATGAGTCACAGCATCTACTTTCCATCAGGTAGACTGTGTACTTGTTTGTAGCCCTATTACTATAAAATAAAGCCCCCCCCCCATTAATAGCTAGCTACCCCTCTCCTCTCGCTAAGTGACCTTGAGCTTCTTTATACAGCCAGCATCACCGACAACACGCAGTGATTGTATAATCTTGATTTTAGGTTTTGAGATATACCTAAATTTAAAATGAATATAGAGGATATACTTACTGACGTCAAATTGCATGCGTGTTATACTATAAATGATTTTGTAATATTACATTCAAATCATGTAGATATATACTTTTTGATTTTAGATTTTCTATCTGTTCTTGTCTCTTAGAATTTTTGAAAAATACCAAAAAGTTTTTCCTAACATAGGCTTGCGTGTCCAGCTCGCATGCACTACACAGCATTAGCTGATTGGCCGTGTGCCCTAACCTAACGTTTTAATACAATTAAACTGACCGCAACTCACTATTATCTGGACGCCATCTTCCCGCAATTTTTAGTGAACGACTGTTTTGCGTGTCAATCTTCTCTCGACGTGTGTAGTCCCATCGAAATGATGGATTTCATTAAGTGTATTAATTGTTTGACAGGAGTTATTAGGAAAAATCGTAAACCTTCAATAGATGATTAATAGTAATATTTAAAGTTATTTTCATTCATAAAAATTTACAATCAGATTTCATTAAAATAAATTTCATTGCCATGTCATATCTATAAAATTAAAAAAAATCTTACACTTTTCCTATAAAAAACTAAACTCAGTCATAAAGTATTAAATCCTATTGAGTTAAATTTTTGTCATTTAATCACACTTTAAATTCTACAACTTTGAAATTCGACAGAGATTATGTAACGGTTATGATTTATTTTATTTACTTTTCAATATTTTTGGCGGTTATCCATTCCTCAACTGCGGACAAAATGTTGACTTACTAAATATATACAAATACGACGGCGTTGTATTTTGATCAAAGTATGTATGAACCTGAAAATAATTCTTCTGGTGCGTTTTCATTACACTATAATATTTAGCTTACTACCCCGCTGCACCTAACCCGTACAAACGTACGCAATTCTGTAATTCTTAGTTAACAACGTTCGGCCTGAGTTAATTATGTTCTCGGCATAAATCTTTCGTAATTGGCCTCTTGTTACACAACACTAAGAGCTTGGGACGTGTTGAAATTATATATGTGAGGCACACGGTGAAGTTTCATGATGGCTTCGTGTGCTAAAATTGTTATTTATGTAATAAAAGCGAGCGTGATAATTGCAAGGCGCCGCGTTTGGCCGGGCCTCCTTTGTGCCCTTTGTTTAAGTAGCACCGTTCTACGCATTGCTAACTGATTATCATTGTACACTTAACGCTATCATTTTGCTGTATGGTTCTATACAGCTTTATAATTGCAATAGGCTTATAACACGTAAAATATTGGTATATATATAATTAACTTATATTTTAAAGTACGTCTAATGGTTCATATATTTAAGTGAATACTACACATTGAATAAAACTACTTTCAAGAGATTTTATTTGCGTTTATTTTAGCTTTTTTATATTTCTAGTAATTCAAATGTGTACTGTCAGTACTCATAGTCATAGATATAAGAAATAATTTAACACACTTTAAAATTAATCAAAAACAATTAACGTTCATCTTCACCAACAACTGTTGGTTGCAATTAAGGTTCTAAACCTCTTTCAGATTGGATTCTAAATGGTTAAGAATTTTAGGGTTGACATCTCTTATTTATTTATTTTAGGAAGGCTTACAGACAAATATCTTCGTATAGTTACAAAATGATGATAAGAATTGCTAATTACACGGCTCCACATATTACTTTTAACCGACATAATGCAAATTTAAATTACTCCTGGATTGCTTAAACTACTCACAAAATAATAACAAAAAAAACAAAAATTATAACAAAAAGCATAGTTTAATCTGCCGTGAGACAAAAAAGCTTGCAGCTTCAGTCATGCTAGTCAGAGCTGTGTTCAAAAAACTCTCTGTTCATCAGTATTTTTACAGATTATGAAAATAGGTCAATATCTATTAGTATTGAAATTCAAGATTATTTATTCAGAAAGAAAACATTTCTTCTATAATTTGTGTATTCATGAGGAATATATAGCAAGAATCACTGTCTAAATCTCATTAAATCGGACCAAATCATTACAAAAATAAGAGCTCAGAACAATTAGATCGAAACGCTGTAATCTGTGTAAATTACGTCTTCTTGTGCACGCTGCTCAATGCCTTTAGTTATGAATTCATTAGCCGAAATGACATTGGAAGTAGTTGAACGCTTTCGATGGAACCCATGTTGTTCATCAGCCATTTAAACAAGCATAGCTTCGAGATGGGACGATAATTTTTGACATTCAACTTATATCTCTTCGACTCTTAATATGGATATTCTGTGATTTTTGTCACAGTTCGCGAGATTTTTCCAAAGGCGTTTTGTGGTTATATAGCTCCCAAGTAATAACTCGGAAATACGTCTACAATTAGTATGTGAGTTCATGGTTTCTATTAGGGTGCCACACTCAGCAACGACATACGTAGTTAGTTATTAAATTTGTGGGAATTGGTGAATTATTTCTGAAATTTAAACGTATCTTCGTAGATGCCCGTTCTGAAAGGACACAACGCATTCGAATTTTGATTTTTAATCGCAATATCTGTAGATCAACGCTTCCACACGCTTATTTCTTCATCCGCCTGTTTAAGTCTACTGCTGAACGGGAACTTCCCCCGTTGTAAGAAAGATTTGTCTTAATAGTCACACTTTGCAGGCGAATTGACGATCGCAGTACCAGACATCTCTCACGTTTGACGTTGCATCTTCTCGTCGGTCTCTATATATTACGCCAGATATAGATGAAATGGTTACACTACCATCTAGTAAAAACCCATAATTTTTCTAATATTACAGTAGTTGAATCTTACGACACCCTCGGAATAGAATAGAGCGATGGGTTTTCTTACATCGCCTCCACACTGCATCCACAAACCATTAAAAAAATTGACGTGAAAAGTAATGATTTAAACTTAAGTTTTCAATGATGTCTTTTCGTTTATCATAAATATTACAAATTCTTTTGGATAAATAGCCCACATACTTTACGCGGAATGAAATATAATATTTCAAAATCGTTAATAATCTCACCTACAGAAATATAAATACACAGTCATTGTTTACGGCAACCCTTTCGTCTGCCAATCAAACCTGCACATTCGTGACGCGGCGATTCAGTCACAAAAGACGAACTCGACACCCGTTCGCACCCGCTTCAAAACCGTTGGAATTGTAAAAGTGTAGTGAAATAAAATAGTAACACGAGATAATGTTAATGATTGTTCTCAAACGCAAGGCAATTTCGTAGATCGGAGGGCGTGTGGATTAGGGGCCTAATCGGACGTCGGCGATGAAAATCTGCTGTATGGACACGTGGCAAAAGCGCGCTCGACACGTGGACTGCCCGCGGACGGCAGGAGGGAGGTAGCAAACTACTCACTTAGTAATGTGTGTAACGTGGAAGCAACTAAAACCGACGGATTAAAGAAAAGGGCATAACTAAGAACTAAATTGAAATTATTTTGATCAATTAAACTATGTATATCTATCTATAAGAAAAAATATGTGAAAACTTTCATATACAAAACAGCCACTATACTATATTGTATGCTATACTACACTATACACTTCATTATACACTACACTAATACTATACTATATTTTAAGTTGTTTTAAGTTGCTACTACAAAATGCATTTTTTTAAATACTGTTTTTTTATTTGTTATTTAATCATTTATGGTATATTTCTATATAGTGACGAATGAAATTATTTGAAATTGCATTATATTCATTAATTTATTCTTTCCAATAGCAGAAAATCTATCAAAAGTCCCGAACACAAATTCTAGAACGTAGCTATAGACAGCGGCAAAAGTACAAAGCAAGCTATGGCCCGACGTAGTATAAGTAATCTTCAAAAATTTTCTTACATACAGCTACAACTTAATTTACCAATGTGCACTCAGCAATGAATTTAGACTACTAAGTGATTCTTACTTGAATTTTAAGAATAAGAGTAAAAACTGAATGGCGGATATGCATACGGTCGACCTGATGCTATATTTTAAATATGTGCATCTTTAACTATTTTTAAGTGGAAGTATTGAAATATTTATAAATACACATAACTCAATGAACGATACTAATAACACAAACGGGAAGTTGATTAAAAGTGTCAATAGTGTTGGTAGAGCTACACGTTACTTACCTGTTTTGTAACTGAGTCAATGAGCCGAACGAAAATGTCTTGTTCTTGTCGTATACCTGAGAAAAGAATCACCATTTTGTTATTCGAATCTTATTAAGAAACAATAATTTAGCAAAGAATATTAAATTAAACTACACATGTATTACTTGCAATTATTTTTTTATAGAATGGGTGACAAACGAGCAATATACACTACATACACCTGATGGTAAGTGGATACTGTGGCCTGTACACATCTACGTTTAACCTCGATAAAGAATCGAAATTCAGATGTGTTGTCACCCCTAAAAAACTAAGATGGAATGCCTCGATTCCAGTAAAACTGATCTCCGGTTCTCTACACTCACAATACGAAACACAGCAGCATTAAACTGCTATTTAAATCTGGTATTCTGTGAGAGCGTGGTCCTTCCCCGGTCGAACCGACTTATTCGTGGTACAACTATAATATAGCTGCAGCGCGGCTCTACCACGTATAAATATTATAGATATTTCATTGATAACAATCATTGGGAATACAATAGGTGGTAGAAATTATTTCCTGTCTAGAAGTCTATCTTTCTGGATAGGTATACTACCTCTTACCTCTTTTTAGCGCCAAATAGCAATGCTTGCATTACTGTTCTGATCTGAAGGCTATAGAGATCCAGTTTAAATACAAGCTCGGTCCGGAGAAGGACCACGCTCTCACAGAATACCAGCATAAAATAGCAACTTAGTAGTCCTTTGTTTCATATGGTTGGTGCAGGGAACCGGAAACCTTTTTCACTGGACACGAGGCATTCCATCTTAGTCCTTCGGAGTAGCAATGCGGCTGCAATTTGATTATTAATCGAGGATAAATGTAGATGTCTATGGGATTTAGCATCCACTTTCCATCAGGTCGAATGTGTGCTCGTTTGCCACCCTTAATCTATATAAGAAAGTTCATTAGTGATTTCAGTTTATTAAAAAATATAATGAATGTTGATAAGTTCCAGCAGTGTTAATTCACCACTGAACTTTACTTTGTATCAAGTATTTGAGTGCTGCGCGCATCCATCTTAATAGATATTCAGAAAATATGTTTAATATATTCAATATTTCATTTAGATTTTCGTGATGTTAATAGTGGCCTACATTTTCGGAAAAAGATTAATTGTGAATTTTCGAATCTTTAATGTGTTGTGATAGTTTTCGTGTCTCCTGACATTGTGTTCTACTATTCCAGCAGCGTAACATAGAGCACGTGTATACTTTTTATAATATTAGTGTCAAACAATCTAAAAGTTTGTTTGCTGGTAAGCAGGCTACCGATACCCTCAGCTTTAGAGGAGAAAGGCTACAAATGCTTAGGGTTCCTGTAGAGAATACGATGAAATGCCAATTCTAGACGTTTATTGTTATTTCTCTTACTTTTTAAATCAATGCACATTAGTGGGTGTATCGTGGATTAGCAGATAATAGAAATACTAGGAAGAAGTGTAATAGTCTGTGATTGCAAGTACAGTTTGACACTATATATGATGTCATCGTGGTTGAAATCGGTCAAAACAAAATTCACATTTTATTGAAAGACGGACGTTTTTAACATCACTTGCTTACAATACGCAAAAAGCAATTATATACATAGGTCTCAAGCATGAAACTTATATGTTATAATGCAAATACGCTTCGTCTATTTCGACCTTAAGCAGTAACGTTTACACATAGTAGCAATTAAGATCGTAGCACGCTGACTACGTGCGTAGCCCGGCGTAGCTGTGTAGAGGCGGACTGCACAATTTGTTAACGTCCTGAAATTGCCTCCACACTCGCTCTCTCCTCTTTTTTGCCTTTTAAGCGACAAGAATTAAAATAATAGACATGGTGCGGCTGGAAAATTAAAAACCGTCGCATTAACGAGCCTAATTTTGTACGTAATTGGATGAAACTGTCGCTTTCATGTACAGTGAATATGAACATTTTGGTTATTTGTCAGTCCACATAGATATGCGTGAACTATTAGGATTTCTTTGCGAAAATTAAAAAAAGGTTTTTGTGGCAATTAAGGGATTTATTATTTTGATAGTTAAATATTTATACCCAACAGTATTCCACTTCTTTAGTAGAATAGAATATATGATAAATTTATGGGAATAAATTGTGTACACTCTTAATATATTTGTTTTTTTTTATAAAGCAGTATACGCAATTTATTAAATAAGTAATCTCTAAAAGCCATTATAAATTATAATTATTGTAAATTATCCATTGCTCCGTGCAAAACGAGCAGGACAGACACAAATTTAAAACGCCTCCATTGAAATGTATTGTTTCCAACCTGCACTGAATACGAGATTTAACATTGTTATACACAAGCACCTTATTTCAATAAATACAGGGCGCAAAATTGTAGCATAACTTATCCGATAACCGATAGGTAAAAGACGATAGCCTTGTTTTCAACTATAGCTTTAGACAATAACTATGAAATTGCAAATACCGCAAGGTCAGAATTGTTCTGTGCGACTGTATTATGTGATAAATCACACGTTTTTATTACGAATATTATTACGCCCGATATTATATAATTAATTGTATTATTTACTATAATAAATTAGTAACTTTTCGACTAAATTTCTTCGAGTGTGATTGCCAATATGTCTTCTGTTTCAAATGATAAGGATAGATATATTATCTTATTATAACGTTAAGTATCCTCCAGACCGAGTTTCGGTCACAGTGGCTAGTTCCTACGAAGAGTAGCCTATAGACTGGCTAATAATATAATAAGATAGGATAAATAAAAATAATTCTTGACATAAAAAGCCAATGACTGATTTAAGGCAAAATACATAATCTGGTGAAGTAAGTTTCTGACCATCATCACCTCATGATTATTTAATGTTTTGTTCCTAACTGTCACTCCACCTGTTACTTTATACAAACAAGGATGATTTTAATTTCTTCATAAGTTTGGTTTTACCAACAAATAATTGACAGAAACTGGTTACAAACCAATTAGTAACCAATAGCGCTATTTGCGAACCTCCATAGAAATACTATTAAAATTGTGATGTTTGTAACAGTTTGATTATTCTAATAAATTAATAATCTCGTATCAGAAGCTATATTCAAGCAAGGCTTTATTTGACGGCTCTGTCGGAGCATCACGGAGCCATGAACTGAGACGAGGCACTAATTGCGGCACTGAAGTCTACAAGTTTGAATCCCGCACGAAAAAAGTAGTGTTCGTCCTTGTGCAATTTATTAATATATAAATTGCTTACCAGACACAGAAACTTGAAGAAAAGAAAATAGTCTTAGTGTAAACTTTTGAAATGTTAAAGAACTATTATCGAATAAAGTTATCAATCAGTATAATATTAATATATCGGCACGTATACGTACTTAGATCACTTTTTTAATTTTCTTAATCTGTATATTAAGATCGCAGTAAACATAATAAATTATTCCCTCGAATTTCTAAAGTTCGTTAATATCCTCTTTGAACTACGCGTAGTCTAACATTCTGTTTATCTAATGCTATAAGCGATGCATTGACAAGACAATAGAAGCAGCTCGGGATGACAATGCGGGCCCCGGCAGAGGTAATATTTGTTTAACTCCAGAGCAATGTGTAGACCTACCTGTGCATCTTAAGTATTAACAAAGAGACCTGAAGCTATATAACGTTGCCGTAATATGATATGTAAGTACGTGTGCATGTGTTTATACGTATATAAGAAGAAAGTGTGATCCATGATCACACAGTTTACCTGATGTTAAATGGATGCTATAACTCTCAACTGTACTCGTTAAAGTATTAAAAAGCAGATGCGTTTTCACCACTTAAGATTAAAACGAGATACCTTGCTACTGTTAAAAGATTTAGCGGTTATCGTCATTCAATAACGAAACAGGAATATAATGCTACTTTTTTACACAGAAGTTCTGTGTTAATATGGTCCTTAACTGATTTATTGTGCTACAGCCATAATGCACCGCAAAAAGGTTTCACTTCATACATAATGAATATATGACATATGCACATAGTGACATTATTTACAATATGTTATTATTAAACTGTTTTATACAATTGATTGTAATGTATTGCCTTTTAAATTAATTACTATGTGTTGTTATTTAAATTAATTATTGTGTTTTAATTAGTAATCTTTTACCATTTGTTACTTTTTGAATTGAGATGCTACATTTATTGATTTAGGTTTTCCCTGTACTGATGTTAGTACGAAATATAAATAAATAAATATGTATTTAATTAATTTATATTAAATAACTACGTTAAAAACTTACCATTAGCATATAGAAGTTGAAGTCTGTATTGAATTCCATTATTAGTCTTTTGTCCCTCAGCTTCCTAAAGAAAAGAATTGTGTGAAAATCTAATACAGAGAAATGAATGTTTGTTTTATGCGCTGCGCTGCATACCGTTCATCAGATTGCGGTAAAACATTGTCAAGTCATTGCTAGCACTTGCAGGAAAGTTATAGACATGGTATAATTAACTTACAGTAGATGACGCGCGTATCATATCGACAAATTTATTTGAAAGTTATATATCATCATTATCATCCTTGTCACTTTTCCAAATTTAAAATGATATTTCCACAATTATTTGTTCTGCGGCAGCAACGTGCCGGGTACCAGCTAGTAACTTATGAAATACCATTGACTTGGAATCATTGTAAAATACATTAAACATCGGCTCACTAAATGATACATCAAAGTCCTAAAAAGAACGTAAATAATCGTTTTGTATTTACATTACACACAAGCTCTTAAAACGGTATAAAAGATGGAAAACATTGTCTAACTTTTTACGTAATACTACATATACATTTTTTATATTTATTTGAAAATATATCAAACTTCTTAAAAACATAGATAATATCTTTCGTTTATTTGTTCGTGAGTCACGTCCCGTAAAAACACGTATACCGTGTTTACACACTGAATAATTAAGTATCTGCAAATAAATAACACCTGAAAACGCCTACTAACGAGTCGAAGCTTTCGTGACCTATGTTAACTCACGTATTTACAGTAAGCATTATTTCGTAACATTTCAAGTAAATTAAACTAGATCTAAAGATTGATGGATTTTTGCCATCACCTCATTTCGTGCCGTGGGTGATGTAAGACGCATCTATGCGAATGGCCAGAAAGTCATCGTGACTGTCCCTCTTACGTCATCCACGGGACTACATGGGATAGTGGATATGCTTACACCGTCATTAAACGATAAAATGTGATATAACTGTCCCTTAAATAAACAAATAAATGCTACAAGTCAAATCACCAAATACCCAAGGAAGTGGCGTCATAGTTGCGAGACATTTGTCAATGTTATTTATTCTAGCTGTGCTTTGTAACCTCAGGACTATATTCCTTTAATTAGGATACATCCTAATTTAAAAAAATATTAATCTAAAATAAAAAATAAATCTTTTAACTCCCTATATCTCCTGTTAAATTTTATACATAAAGTAGAATTTAATTTATCTTATCAACAATAACTGAAAATAATAAAGGACCAACTATAAACGCAACATTTTAAATAACTATTAAGTATTAACTGCAAAACAAAGAATTAATAAAATATGTTTTAATTTTAAATTATCGAATACCACCAACACGGCGACGATGAATTATGTAAGCCTTTATTATACACAATAGACATCATGTCTAACCGATCCTGATTGATGCGCGCTTGATTCACGATAACATCGATGCTTGAGGATTTACTGATAAGCGGATCCTAATTACGCTGTATAAAAAGAAACAATATCATTCAGCGTAGTTAATGAATGATTTTATGGCGTTCTTTGACTTATTTTGAAATCCAGACGTTTCAACGTCTGTGTAGCATAGCATAGTACGAGTATTTTGCAATAACCGGCCAAATTTGCAGAGAAGGTTCAGAATAATTAATATAGGCAAATGGTTAAGATAAATTAAATTCAAAATGCGTAACATTCGTAAGGGTTAATCGGTAGTTAAAAACGTTGTTACCTCTAAATCACATTCAATTTGTGATAATTTCAAATAAAAGTAGAGGCCTTATTTAGGTACTCATATTTTCAAAAACTGAGATATCGGTATACCATAATTTATATATTTGAACTTAAGTTTAAAATTTGGCTACTCTTTGAAAAATAACCCTGTATTTGGCTACGGGGTGAAATTAAACTATAATTCAATATCGCATTTCCTTATTCATAATTTTTATTTTAAAATTAGTTAAAACATTGAACACGAAGAAATTCATAAAATTAATGTAAGCGTAAATGCAATTAACAGAAACCCCTAAAAAGTACTCAAATTCTATCTATGTTTAGCTCAAAGCATATTTAAAACTTTAAAACCATTAAAATAACCCCAAATTCATAAATAACATCATAAACTTTAATAGTTTTAGATATGATGGCGATACATCTTGTATTGCGATCTTCATACACCTGACAAACGTAATTATTAAGGAAAATGCTACCTACAAAGGAAGCAGTGGATTCTTTCAGACTGATAATGAAGAAGAAAGAGCCGTGCTACCTCAGGCGCTAAGCAGTCGGTGTAAATTTCACAGTACACGAGCAACCCAGGTTCGATCGATACAAGCACCAATGAAATTTTTAATTGCAAATTTAAGTGCAGATTTATCACGTGCTCGATGGTGAAGGAAAATATCGTGGGGAAACCTGCATTTCTGAGAAATAACAAAAAAAATTTTCGAAGACATGTGGTGTTCGTTAACACGCATTTGGGTAGCGCGACGGACATTTCCTTGCCCTAAAACCCTCTCAGAAGTGAGCGAGTCACCAGCAGTGGGACGTATATAGGCTGTAACTTTAACGAAGAAGAAGACGGTACTTACTTGATCTTTCTCTATGAAACCAATGAAGGCAGTACGCTCGATCTCGACGGGTTGCCCGGCGCGGTCGTAGAGTGCTACAACGAAGTGGAAGAAATTGCTCTTGCGCAGGTTGCTGGGAGGCTGCTTCTCAAAATGTGCTCTTCCAACGCCCACGCTGCTGTATAGTTGAAAATTATAAATGTATCATAATTTTACTCTAATTACAGCGTACATAAAAATGTCTCAGTAAATCAACGTTAATGCATTTACAAACTATTTTGATAATGTTTATTAAGATTATAAAAGGAGATCTTATTTCATAAAAGAATCATAAACTGGTTGGTATTTTATTATAATAGATAAGGGATTGATGTGGAGGATTCTTGATATGGATAAGTCGGATTGATATACATAGATGAGTCGGCCAGGCTTCAGTAAATTGTCACCGTTTAGAAATAAAAGTTCGCAAGTATGCATGCGCAGGGACATAATAAATAAATCATCATCGTCATTACAGCCCTTCACAAGTCCACTGCTGAACATAGGCCTCCCCCAAATAATGCCACAAAACACGGTCCCGAGCCACACGCATCCATCGACTTCCTGCATGCCTTACCAGGTCGTCACTCTATCTAGTGGGAGGTCGCCCTACAATACGCCTACCGGTACGAGACTGTCACTCGAGAACCTTTCTTCCCAATCGGTTATCGGTTCTTCGAGCCATATGGCCGGCCCATTGCCACTTCAGATTACTAATTTGTAGGGCTATGACGGTCGCTCTGGTTTTACTACGGATATACTCATTTCTGAGTCTATCACGCAGAGAAACTCCGAGCATAGCCCTCTCCATAGCTTGATGAGCGACCTTGAGCGTCCTCATACGGCCAGCAGTGAACGACCACGTCTCAGATCCGTAAGTCATCACTGGCAAAACGCACTGGTTGTACAGTCTAGTTTTCAGAGTTTGAGGTATACCTGACGAGAAGATGTGTCATAATTTCCCGAGAGGAGTTAATTCGTAAAACAGGAACACATTTTATATAGTATAGTTGTAGCACGAATGGGTCGACCCGACCGGGAAACAACCACGCTCTCAGAGAATACCATCTTAAAAACAGCTTAAACAATGTGTTTCGTATAGTGAGTGTGGATAACCGGAGACCCTTTTTACTAGTAACGAGATATTCCATCTTAGTCCTAACGAGTGATAACGAATCTGCTTTTTGATTCGAAATCGAGGATAGATGTGATATGTGGATGCTGTGGGCTACAGCATCCTCTCACCATTAGGTGAACTGTGTGCTCGTTTGTTACACTTACCTTTTAAAAAAATGGTGGTGGTGTAAGAGAATCCTTTAACCCATTTCGTCTAGAGGCTGTCGTAAGTGGTGATCATAGTAAACCCAAAGATGACCTACGATAGTTGTCGATGTTACTGTTCCATTTGACGTAAAATACCCTTACTGAGTGTGAGAAACAATCGACGACGATGACATATCCTTCCTTATGTCCAGCGGTGGACTTACACAGGCTGATTAAAAAGAACACAACGTATATAGTAATTTATTTTAACACTTTGAAGCCGTTACTACCATAACAATGTAAATATAGGTTAGTTAAATAAGTTTGTTTATAATTACTGCTTATATAATGATAATGACCTCCAGACCGAATTTCGGTCTCAGCAGCCAGTCTTAATGGACACTAGCCATCGGCACAGGACGGGATTATAGTGCCCAAGTGTGTACGCAAGCACAGATGTACTCTCTATTCCATCGTTCTTGTAGTCCGTTAGGACGGTAAACCGACACATCCGAAGAGAGATCAGGTGCAAGACCAACAGCTTTACGTGCTTTCCGAAGCACGATGATGAGACACCGCAACTTCGGGCAGCTACTGAGAATTTCTTGACGGAAAAACTCAATAACCGATTTTTTCGGCCCGACCCGGGATTCGAACCCAGGACCTTATGATCAGTCGTATTTATTACGACTGATCATAAGGTCCTGGTCCCTATTATCAGCTACTATAATATCAAATATTTAACTTAAAAAGCAGACCTTTATGAAATTCAAAAAATATTTGTAAGTCGCATGTTGTACTTAATTAAACTTTTAACGCCATCAAATACATTCACAAGCTGCAAACACAACCTAATGTTGACTGAAAATTCCAAAAAAATATTATTCATATGAACCCCTGCAACATGGCCATAAATTTAAAATTCCTTTCACGGCTCCTTTACATTTATTACTCCATTTGTCAATAGAAATAGACATTCTGCCACCAGGAATATTATGTAGTCTCTTGTAAGCTGTCCACGTTGAACACGAAAACAATGGAATAGATTATGTTTCTTTAAAATTGATTTACGATGGATGCCTTAACAGCCGTTATTTTTAAGCAACCCTTTATGTGATGTCTACATTTTGTAAGAAATTCTTCGGAACTAAGTTTTGCAAGTCACTTACGCAGGTAAAGATTTTGGAATACATAATATGAAATGCCATAATGTAATTAATCGACTTTATACAATCATGTGATTCCGCACAGTTCAATGTTTGTCCATAAACATTCTTAAATATTTTAATAAACTACTATATATAAATGGTTATTATAACATCAAGGCATGTAACGTGAACTACTTTGATTATATAACAAATGTAACCCTTGGAAATGAAGTGTTCGCTACCATGTTGGTTATATTATAATTGATTTTTTTATAAAATAAGGGTAACACGCTCGTGTGTCACGCATTCCACCTGATGGTAAGTGGATGGTATGGCCCATAGACATCTACATTTATCCTCGATTAAGAATCGTTGATTGAAAGATACGTTGTCACCCCTGAGGACTAAGATGGAATGCCTCACTTCCAGTAAAAAAGGCTTTTCGGATCTCTACACTCACCATACGAAACAAAGAAGTATTAGGCAGCTATTTTACGCTAATATTCTGTGAGAGCGTGGTCCTTCCCCGGTCGAGCCGACCCATTCGTGCTACAACCATAATGTAGCTGAAGCGTGGCTCTACCACATACACAAAATTACTGTAAAATATATATAAAAAAATCATTCGTCTGGGTGTCTTGCTCGTCGTTCTGTGGTAAATAAAAAACTGACTTCATCTAAATAAAACCTGTATCTCTATACATAATGTATATTTCTTCTTTTATGATCTACATGAAATAAAAATATACTATTCTATTCTAGTAGAATTATTGAATTAAATTAGATATTCTAATGCGGTTTTGGAACTCTTTTAATCAATATTCATTTTAGTTGAAATAAAACACAATAAAAGGCATTTTTTTTATTTTGATTAAATTGTTTTTGGTAATGCTCGAAATGATATTATAACATTAAAACTGTGTGTAGTAATGAAATTATCGAACAAAAGGCGTTTACTATTTCGTAAACCAATAAATCTTAATATTCGAAATATCGATTATACAAAATAGAGTGATGACATCCAAATAGTGCCACCCGCTTCGATATCGACACATGGCCAATTGGATCTGCAGCTCGTTCAAAAGAAACCGCTCTAATTCCTGAGCGATAGATGAGAATTTCGAACAGTGTAAATAAAATGCATGTTTTGTCAAGCCATTAAATTTGTCACCGGTTTTCTGCTTACTCTAATAATTCTTAGTTTCTCACAAAAATTATAAATAGACATTGACTTTAAAAATAGGAAGTAAAAATTACATAGGTTAAAAATTTTAATATACAGGAAGTTTTTATATGGATTCATTATTTTAACATCTATTTTTATATAATAAAACTATTTTTTTTATTGTAACCACATATCGATAGAGGTTTAAATAAGAAAAGTCAGCAGCATACACAACATTATCCGCCAGGACCGTATTACGCTATGGTAGCCCATTCATCTCTCCCCGCTGCAGAATTTGCGTAAACAAATTGGTTTCGCGATTGCCATTTTATACTCTCGCGAGCGACGCTCCATTGTTTTATTTATCGCTCCCAGTTTTGGCAGCGCACTCGCGATTAGGTCGTAGCGCTTTTTTCGCTTACAGATCACGTTAGATTTGTCAACTCTTATGTGATTTATTTTTTCTTTATACTGAAAAGATCTTGATTTTAGGTCTCGATACAACGTTTTCTAATATATTTGTTTAGAATCAACTACAGGACATTCACACCCAAAGCTATGGATTATCTTAAGTTTTATAGTTAATTACAGAAGTGATACGGCAGTAGATAAATGATTTAAGCCCGCTCATTCAAAAGGTACTTACGCTATTTTTGCTACTCATATTTTTATTCTAAATATAATATGTAATTAATAAGTTTTCTATTATTTCAAAAGTTTATAAGTCTGGTGACGTATTTGTGTTTTTGGTGACGTGTTGGAGTTTTCTGTTTAATTTCTTTTTAAAACGTAATGAATAAAGTGTCATTACCGAAGTCGGGTGCACGTAATCCCACAAACATGGTACATCTAATAACTCTAGGGTGCGGTGCGACGGTGATTTAAAGCCGACTTTATAAATGCGCCCGTCAACACCGAAGGACGGTCATTTGCGGGCATTTGTCATTTCAAAACATTTGTAAAATACTTTTTATAATTAAGAAAGTTATATATAACAACCTATTACGGTGACCATTCAAACAACATTGGTATACAATATGCTACGTATGCTAAGCGTTCACTATGTAATATTATCCTCCTAATACATTTTCTTTCGCAAACATAGAGAATAATTTTAATACAAAAACACTTGTAAGTAAATGTTTTCGTTTTGCTATCTACATTTGAAACGTGATGTTTTTATTTTTCTGAAACTATCGTTATTCCATACGTTTTATTTGACATTTCTATTTTTTCTTCATGAGATTTATCCGAAGAGATATTTGTTTCCTGGGTTTTATAGACATGTAAAATGTTAAGGGACGGTAGCAGAAGATCTGGCAGACTGACTTTGGTCTCTTCAAAAAGAGGCAAAGTCCAAGTGTGGGATGCTACGTGCTAAGACACTGGCACCTCGCTTAAAGCCGGAGTGGCATCAGAGGTGGCTCAACTAAGTAAATGACGCAAATATAAATCTCCGAAAATTTTTTTTATTCTTACAGCCTAAAAAGGCCATCGCCGAAAATAGACGAGAATGAAACTACGACATAGATTATTTTAATAACGCTAGAATACTTAGATATTTGTCGTTTCTTGGTAACTATGATAATTACCGAGCCTAAGGGCAACCACAGTTTTTTTTGTTATTGTTATTAGGTGAAGTAACCGCCCTGCCCGTCTCTTGGTTTGTTTCCCTCCGTCGATTTATGTATTTCGGCATTTAAAGTAACCACAAAACTTATTTTGCAAAACAACATATTTTCAAATTATGTCTTTCAATAAAGACTTACGTGTCAATAGAATAAACATTTGACGAAGCAAACTGTGGTTAATAAAAACACAACAGATGTTAGGAGGGCTTACAACAAACAATACGCCTGCTCTCTAGCTATAAACATAACTCAAAACTTTACTGCCTTGTATTAAAACATATTTTCCTTTAACGTCGAATTGTTAGACATCTATTGCATAAACAAACATGATAGTTTTAGGTATAATAAGTATGGGTAGATGTCACAAGATGTTTAAAGTAAATAAATATATAATTAAGGTCAATTAAATATTTTGTGCGTTTATTTATAAAACGTGGTTTAATACTCAAATTTTATTTAATGTAATATAAATCGAAACGATATTTGTCAGATCCGTCTAATATTAATTAATTTTCTTCAGTCTTCGTTCTTTATTTAACCAACGTAACTAACAACAACCAATGTAACCCCCTACTTGTTGAAGTGACGACCTGGTAAGACATGCAGGAAGTTATTGGACAATGAAAAAATTGAAGGGCTGTAATGATGATGATGATGACGATGAACTAATGCATAGGAATAGGACTTAGTGCCAAAGGAATTTTCTGCCAGTCGATCTTAGTGTATACTGCTGATATTCTTTTATATTTAATGAATGTAACTATTAACACAGGTTCGTACAATGTTAATGATCTACACATAGGTAATGCATTTTTCAACTCTATAATATAATTTACAACAGTTTTTATTTCATTAGCCTAATGGTAAGTCAATCAATGCACAGTGTCGTCCGTGATCAACTTCGTTTAAAAATTGTGATCATCACTTTAAACTCCAAGAGATTTGCCGACGTCGAGCGCGACTCAACCGTCAATTTAGTGTGATGGACTTCTGACATATCCTATCAAATATTTGGAGTAAAGTATGAATTAAAGTAAGAGTTCCACTGCTGGGCATATGTCTACTTTCATTGGTTTGCTAATTATTTGTTTTGGAACATTTGGTTTACCATCCATCCATTATTATTTATGTCCATTTTCTTATTTATTAATGTAAATAAACAATAAAAACATACGACTAAAAATTTGACAACATATTTATTAAGTTTTTATCAAAACGCGTTTGAATCGAAAAAATCGAATTTCCAAGTTACACTCGTTCATTATACGAGTACAGTCAGAATCGACGCAACCGGCCCCAACAGCGCTATGATTTATCACGCCCTTACCGCTTATGAATACACTTGTTACGGTTGGCTTCATTATCGCCTGCAAACTCGCCCCTGATTGGACACCATCCTATGCGGTGTAATGAACCTATTGTGCGGTATCAATAAGTTGGCTTTACGGCGAAAGCTCCATTGCGAATGTGTTAAAAAGTTACGTTGGATAAAATAGCGAGGAAACCCATACGCGTACATTTAATTTATTGAATTTTGTATCGAAAGCCTTAACCGTGCAGTGACGGAGTAAGAGTATCTACTACTTACTCATATCGTCCGGTAGGTGTCGACAGAGGCGAACAAACTAAAAAACTGCAGTTGTCAATCCGCTTGTCAGGCGTGACAACTGTATCGTAATGAAATATCCTATCCCAAGGAGGCAATCTATAGGAAGGTCTATATTCTATGAAGTGGACTATGGATAGACCTCTTAGTTAGGACCCTTATTTTCGTTGTGTTTGTTTAGTATCAAAGTTCTTTTAGGTGTCTTTTGGAAGAATAAATATTCACTAGAGAAATCGAACGTCATTGGTATTGCCTTACAAGCAACGAAGTTGCGAAGACAGGACTCGAGAAAGGTTAAAAACGTGAAAAATATATATATCGTATTAATACTACTTAGTAGGTAGGTAGTATATATATATACTCTTTTCATTCATGGAAAGAATTGTAAAACAGAAAAGAAATTTCAAAAGAGTTTTTGCTTCCCCTCCCACAAGGATCGTAACAATGGATCATCACCATCAAGTGCATCATCGTCATTACGGACCTTTTCAAATCCCTTGCTGAAAATAGGTCTCTCCCGAAGAATTCCACAAAACACGATCTTGATCACTATGATGCTCTAGATTACTTCGGGCTTTTAAATAGATATACCAATATATACACCTGCATAAGCCTCAATAACTTTTCTTATACTTTTAATATATAACTTTTCAAATTTGCACACCATGTGCAGTTTGGTCGAACTTGAGAGAAAGGATAGTTTTAAAAAATGTGGGGGAGGTACACGGCTCCACATAAATGAATAATAAATTAATTAATAAATGGCCGGAAGCTAATAAAATTTGATTTTTCTAACATTTCCCGGAGTCAACGTTCACGAAATATATGAAAGATTACCTAACGCTGTCACCTTTACTTTATTTTACTTTTATTTGATAATTATTTTTTTACTTAATTTCTATGTAATAAATTCAAAGCAGCGGTAAATTCTTATGAATGTGTATATATTCCGTATAGGATTTCAAACACTTTCGGATGCTTGTTGACATCAAACGCGTCTCCCCTATTTAGCGAAACTTTAATCTCATAGACTTATTTGGTTTGGTTATTTACCATCGAACACCCATTCGTTTCGGTTTCGGTTTTGTGGGACTTAATGCAATTTGCTCCCAGAAATCTGTTTAGTGCACTGCTCTTTTCGACTGGTAATGGTTTTAACAGAGCTGTACAAACAAAATATTTTATTTGTAAAAATTAATTTAATTATTAAATATTGAGTGCGGAGTGTGCATTATAAGTTTAATACAAGTGAAAACCGCGGATTTTGGTTCCTCAACGATTCAGCAACACAGTGACTAAGCGTTAAATTGCGGCGCTATGGATTCGATTCCCGGTCGGAAAAAGTATTTTGCATGGGCTATAAACAAAATTCCTAAAATAAAAAATTGCGATAAAATCCGTAAAGTAGTTTTAATCAATTACCCTGGGTCTAAGCTTTTGTTATTTTAGCAAAACTCTAAGTGTATCAAAACGGTTTTAAGGAAAAAAGAGAAAAAGAAAGTCTTTAATTGGATAGATTATTTTTTAGATATATTTTATACATTATTTTTTATACCGTTCAAATAGGCAGGCTAAATAACAAACTGTGTATTTTAATTTAAAAAACCTATAAAATATAGTACTAAAATAGAAAATATCATTATGTTGGTAATTTAGTAAAAAAATAAATTCTTAGATATATTTCAATAGGCAATACCTTTTTGACGAACCAGTATTTAACATAAGAATAACTTTCACTAAGCATAATTTATAATCTATATTGAGTAAATAGTTTCCATTTATATTTCTGTTTATGTAGATAATTAATTACATATTGATATTTTTAATGTTTTATTCCAACAATAATAAATTTTAACGTCAAATGATGCAATGCCATTCTTACCGATTACTGAAATTCTACATTAAAATTCCATCTTTAGGTACATCAAAACTTACTGCCGGTTGGAACTCAAACACTTGCTTATAAATTATAATAGTTAAAAAAAGTCTAATCCAGTGCACTTAGCGTCCAAAATTTGATAGGAAGTCGAAAGCCTTTACATACAGGGAGCGGTACTAAATATTTATTAAGTATTAAGTGCCGCTAGTGATTCTGCGTAAGTAAAACCAATTCACCAAATCCATCAATTAACCAGATTGAATAAAATTGCTTTTATTATATGAAGAATGTAACTAAATAATATATAAGTAATA
>DWHP01000349.1:0-20824 GCA_018247895.1 Parnassius honrathi
AATATTTTTTTTCTTTATTTCTCAGACATGCAGGTTTCTTCACGATGTTTTCCTTCACCGCCGAGCACGCAATAATCTTTATTGAATAAAAAAATCATTCCTTTAATTTCATTTCACAAATATCGCCAACATCCTGGCTCTGGGTTGCTACTGCCAATTTCTTGACAGAAAAACTGAATAATTGGTATTTGCCCAACCAGAGACCTGAACCCGGACTTCAAGATCAGCAACCGCATTTACGACCACTAGACCAACGAGGATCGCCTTAATGTTACATCGTTCGCGAGTAAACAGAGTTCGATCCTTAAAGGCACCATTCAAATGTATAGTAAAGCCTGACACTCGACTGACACTACCTTGTAGATTCATTTGCTCGGCAATGGTACGTATACAGGCGTTGATTTCAGTTTTTTACCAGAGACGATAAAGACATTTTTTTATACAATAAAGATGACAAAAGAGCACACAGTCCATCTGATGGTCCATTTACCAATTAAGAATCAAAATGCAGAAGCGTTGTCACCGCTGAGGATTAAGATAGAACGCCTTGTTTCCAGTAAAAAGCGTCGCCGGTTCTCTACATAAACCATACGAAACGAAACATTCATGCTACAAGCATAATATAACCGCAGCGTGGCTCCACCACGTACAAATGATGTGGGATGAAATCTTTTGTTTAAGACCTAAGTATACATTTTGGACAACATAGGATATTGTAATACATGATCGTGAGTTTGTCGTGGGTGCCAAACAGTCTGCCCCACCGAAACACCGAAATCCCGTGACTTAAGGCCGTCTTGTAGTACAGTGTACAGATACGAAAACGTCATTGGCCGCAAATGGGCAAATTATTAAAGCGGGAAGAATTTTACAAAAAAAAAAAGAGGTCTCGGCGGACACTGGGCAAAGCGGCCACGGGTGCTTGAATTGTCGAACTTTTTTTTTAATAGGTTATAAGTAAAGTAGTAAGGAATTTATAAAAATGTGATCTCAACGTGGCCTAATCAAGCCTTTTCATTTGATACAACTTTTACAGTGTTTTAGACTTACTAGGTGAAAGTGCTTTAGTAGGGTGTACAGAGCCAGTACACCTGTAGCCAGTGACATAGGCCTCCAAGGTGAAAGTGCATGTTCACTAGATTTAGAGAGGTTTAAAAAATTTAAAAAGTACTACAACGTCCCGACCATTAAAAGCATTTGCAACATTGTTGCACAACGCATTGGGTGTCGCCCGTTGGACAAACAACTAACCAGTGCTAATGGTTCGACAAATAACCAACAAATGGATCGACGGCTGACACCGCATCCGCTTTCAAATGCACGTCTAAATGTAATGCCTTCACCCTTTACCGATTCTATAGCAAGTTATACAGACCGCAAGTTTACAGTCTATACAAGTATCGCTCCACAAGTGGCATTTGACATTGATAATGTCAAAATTAATGACACTAATAATGGCACTTCCTCCCCCCACCACTATTATCATCTTTATCAGTATTTTCATTACAGCGCTTCGCAAGTCCACTGCGACAAAACGTGGTCCCATACCAAACCTAACGACACTAGTCTGGCAAAATTAACAAGACTGGAATCGTGGGGCAGTGTATAAGGTGAAAAACATAAAGAACTCCAATCAGCATATCTACGACAACACATAATGTCGTTATGGCATTGTGCATAACGGTTACCTAACGGTGAGTGAACGTTGAGATCCATAAACACCGACATCTACCCCCGATTATGAATCAAAATGCTGTATGCTGTCACCTCCGTTTATGGTTACGCCATGAATATATATATAACTACTCACAGACTTGACGAAAGCACAGATTAACTAATTACTACTTACTACTATTTATTACTTACGACTTTAAATGCGTTTTACAGAAAACTATAAAATATTTTACTTAATATATATATTGTAAATAATTTTAAATATTGTTATCTTTTAATTTAATTGTGCTGTCTTTAAATCTAATTTGACATAGCTAATTATTGATTTGAAATTGACTGAAGCTCCAATACCTTATTTTAATAACTAAATCTTTTCAAATCCTTCCGATAGATTGTTGAGACACACTTGAAAGAACACTTGTTCAAACATTCGAGCAAATAAATATTTCTTATTCTTATTCCTGCCGACTAAGACATAAGAATTGCCACGTTACCAGTCAAATCAAATATTTTTATTTATCACAGCATTTTTTTTTAGTAATCGTGTAACTTCCAACCGTACCAACCAAGGTTTGGTTGGTACGGTTGGAAGTTACACGATCTATATTAGACACACACAAAGTATATATTTTGTTTCGTTGAGGTGGTGGTTTATGAACGGCACGTATATTACGTACGGCAACCATCACCTCGACACATACCATACATACAGGTGGCGCTGTGGTCAAGTTATTTACTCCATAAGTTCTATATTTGTGGATCAAAACGAGACGTGTTTGCAATATGTGTTGGTTTAGTGCAAAACAAAGTACCTAAATCACAAAATATAGGCTCCATAATTATATCGTGTGGTCGAGTCTTTATCGTTCCAGAGTTGTTTTCTTATCATTTCAGTTCAATATCTCGTTCTTATATCAAACAGCACTACAGTATATTGCCCTGTAGTGTGAGTTGAATGACAGGCGACAGGTTGCGACGTGTCTCGAGTCCATTTTCGACATGAGAGAACTTTTCATATTGTACCTTATTGTTACCTATTGTACGAGATCTTTCAAAAGTTATTAATAACGACCTCACTTAGGCGAATGGTGAATACACTGTTAGTGATACAATAAGAGACTTCGTTCGTACAGGTATTAACGATGTCATGTTTTTGAAGACAGTTCTTTTGTGTACATTTCCACGTCGATTTCAAAAGGTTTGGAAAAAATTTGCTTCGAAAAGAGCTGGAGTATATTGTTTTATTAAACAGAAGTGACAAGCGAGCTAAGAGGTGTCATTGTAAGTACTTACTGTTGTATATTTCAAATTTATTAATATTTTAATGGAATATTTTCTGTTGTTACCCTAACAACTCGAATTTGATTCAAAACTGCTAAAAAAGTACACGTAGATCTCGTTTATCGGCCCTTGGTGTCGCCAGCAGCGTCTTCCTAATAACAAATCAAAAGAATAAAAAACTACGGTTGTTAACTCACTTGACCAATGTGTCAGTCCATGAGTGGGTTTCCTGTCAGGCAATCTATGGGACCTCGGTTTAGCAGTGTACTTCTATATGCTGTGATGGATGTAATGCTTCACAGCATATGGGGGAGTGCTCTGAAGTTCGGATTAATTCTAGCCGCCATATTTCACGAACGCACATCACGACAAAACTCACGATACCATCCACACCATCTGGATGCTTGGCGGTCCACCACTGTATAGTCTTTGCGTTATAGCATGGTGCGGGTGACAGCTTCCAGTTAGGCATGTCTAGAGATTGAACAATGTTAAATCAATTTTAAAAAGGCGATTAACGATACACAAAGCAAAGCAAAAATTATCGATTAGCTATCGATATAAAAATTAAAACCGAAACATATTTCTTTATAAACCACAATGCATTTAAAATTAAGTTAAAGTTTAATGCAAATTATGACATAATAGTTACATAATAGCTGTTCCCACGACCTCGCTCGCGTGCTGTTTATTACGATTGGATTTTATAGGTTCCAATTTTTTTTGCGCGGAATCCTAATTCGTTTTCTAAAATAAAAGAAGCCTGTGTTAGTTCTTATAATATCAACATGCTGCTGGTGTCAACTACAACCTGGAACAAACAGACAATTTATTTTGAAAATTGTGTTTGTGTTTTGTTATAAATACAGTATAAATTTTCATACGCTTTTAGTAAAAAGTGTCTGCTATTTGGAAATTACAAACAGACACTTCAATGTACAACTATAGATACGTATTAATTTGAAAATAAAAATCATTTTATATTTCATTTCAATTGCAATTCTATCTATCTATCTGTCTGTCTATACGTGTTATCAAGTCCAATGGACTAAATATCGGGACGGAAAGCAAAAATTATGGAGAATTTGGTTTTTCAAATCTAATATAATAAAAATAAAAAATAGGTTTTTGTAGCCAAGTCTCTTTTGACACATCTATAATTATTCTTTTTGCCTGAGCTTGTCGTATAATCCATGTATTGTATTAGAAACACTGCATATTCGTTTACGTGCATTTTTTTTAAATCAAAATTTGTTGAACGATTAGTTACAATTTCAATGAGTGATTTGTATATATTCGATTTATTTCAAAATCGATTCTTGATAGTCTGTGGTTATTCGTTAAGACATGGCATAGTTTAGCGTGCCACATCACTCTCGTTAGTGGGCGGTATCCATCCATGAAGTACAACAATGTCCGTATAACAGTTTATTTAACCCCTAAGATGTCGCGGCCATTTTGGCCAATATGGCGCTTCTGTCATTCCTGAAGTACTTACAGACTACTTCATGCTGTTCATTAAAATGACTATTTCCAACATACTTTGTATAAAAGGTATATTAAAATCATATATCGATGGAAACTTTATTAAATAAGCTGTCACATTATGTATAACTTGAATACAAGTTTACTTCGAAAGCGATACTAATTTTAAAATGAAAGTAAGAAAAGTGTTTTTTTCCCAATTTTTTTGTAAAGTTGTAATAATTATAAATTAAAGCCTTTATTTATTCCAAGTACTATTTGTTTTACATGTACGTCAACAGCATATTTAACTATAATTAAATAAAACAAAAAACTTCTTCGTACATTTTTTGTTTACGATAAGGTCGAGGTTAAAAGAAACACATTATTAAATCAAATTTAGACAAAATCAATCATGCAGATGTATATGTTTATATATGTATGTTATATATATTATATATATCCTACAAATAGTTTGCTATCACTCGACGCTATATTATGGCGTTTGACAGATGCGCATATTATTTGACACGCCATAATATGGCGTTTGGACAGACTAGGGGATAAAAAAATGCAAAACTTCATAGACGTGAGCTGACATTCGCACCATGCTACAACGCGAAGACTATAGGAGTTTTCTTCTTCGTACGACCTCTCTGTGGAATCGTTTACCACATAGGGACTACGACTTAGGCACCTTCAAGAAAAGAGCTTACTCCTTTCTAAAAGGCCGGTAACGCACATGAAATTCCCCTGGAGCTGCGATTGTTCATGGGCGTTGGTAGTCACTTTCCATCAGGTGAGCCGCATGCTCATTTGGTCCCTCTTATATAAAAAATTATAGTTATAATGGCTCTTTATATTTTTCAAACCAGAATACAACAATGAATGTATTCCTGCTTACCTACAGAAACAAGTAAAAAAGCGTGCTACTTACCCAGAAAAAATGTGTACGATTTAATAAATCAGCAGTGAAACTAATAAATCTAACCTAACCCAACCAACACGAGGAATTCATTTACTTGTACATCCTTTGAAGTAATGAAACTTATGATCCGAGTTTTAAAAATCGAGAAGAGTCCCCAACGACTCGTGAAGGATTCGATGGATGTACGTGTCTATAATGAATTATATTAATTGATAATTTTAATGTTTGTGCCGCCTTACTTAAACTCTAACCGTAATAATAAACGTCTTATAACAAAGAGCAGTTTATATTTCTATAAATAGTTTATGTAAAATAGTTATTACTCTCAGGTTCTCAGTCATTTATACGTGATAGAGCCACGGAGCAGTTAGCTATATTGTAGCACGAATAGGTCAGTTCGACTGGGGTAGAATCACGCCCTCACTTTCTGTTACGAAACAAGTTGAGTGAGGAGAACCGAAGTACCTTTTTACTGAAAACGAGGCATTCCATCTTAGTTCTTAAGGATGATAACGCATCTGCATTTTGATTTTTAATCAAAGTTAAATGTAGATGTCCATTAGCCATATCATCCACTTATGAGTAGGTGAGCACACAGGCTCGTTTCACCCTTATTCTATTAAAAAAAATTTTCGTGACAAATTCTCTTCCTTAAACCCCAAACTATCAATAAACAATATTTCTTAAAAAGACCGTCAGAATAAAGAAAACTAAAACAACTCTGTATATGAGACATTCCTTGTTAATCCTCAGGGGTAACCACACATCTGCATTTTGATTCTCAATCGAGGATGTTTATTGGCCACAGAGTCCGTTTACCATCAGACTGACTTGTGCTCGTTTGTAACCTTATTCTATAAAACATGGATTACTAAAGAGCCGTGATGTTACTAGTTTGACTAAGTCAGAAACATGAAATGACTGTACAGTCGTCGGTTCTTTATAAGCCTGAATAATCTGTCAGACGTCTGGAAGTGAGTGAATACTGATTTAAAGAAATAAATTTCATCAATTTTTATAAAAATATTAAGCTATTAAAAAAGCGTGTTGCAAAGGTTTCCACTCCCCTTAGTAAGGTAGAAAGCAGAACAGATCCCTACAACCCAGAATACAATAAAAAGTAACTATCCGTATTATTCGTTGATCCGGATAGTAAAATTAATGACATCAGGATGTTATATTCGACGTATATCCGGGTTATTTGGATATTCGGATATCCAAATAGCATGCCCAAAATCTAGTAAATGAAAATAAATGACTCGTTTCTTTCGTAACTAATCTGATCCTATTTACGTCAAATGGCGTTAAGTTAAAGCCAATAAAATTGAATATACGATAACGATTACTAATATAGACTTAATGTGATCGCTTCGCGACAAACAGTCATTGCTTATCGTCTGAAGTAGAAATATCTTATGTAGCAGTTCCAGAGAGGAAATTTGTTTTAGCCGGCCCATTAGCCGCCAGTAATGTGTCATTAGGAGTTCGCGAACACACACTCCAACTTTATTGCTCTTCCAAATGAAACACAGAATATACGGCCACTTGTTACTTTCACATCGATTCGTTAAGGATGCAAAGTCGAGGACGCCTTTAGGAAAACTTTTTGCCTTTGTTGGTCTAGCGCTAATGGATCATTGACAGGAATCTGTCGTTAGTCGTTATACAACTACTCTTGTTAAGTGGTGCCATTATCTACATTACAAAGTTAATGGGTTTTTGATACAAATAATTAACACGAATGATATTAGTTTTTTAATAGAATAAGGGCGACAAACGAGCACACAGTTCACCTGATGGTAAGTAGATTATGTGGGCCATAGACGTCCACATTCTATATATCCTCAATTAAGAATCAAAATGCAGATGCTTTGTCAACCCTGAGGACTAAGATGGAATGTCCAGTAAAAAAAGTTTTCCGGTTCTTTACTCTCACCATACGAAACGTACGTAAAATAGCAGCATTAAGTTGCTATTTTACGGTCGTATTCTGTGAAAGCGTGGTCATACCCCATTCTTGATACAACCATAATTTGGCTCCAACTTGGCTCTACCACGCAATAAAACGATGTATTGTATTGTTGTAAAAAGTAACACGTTGACTATGTTATAACGTGATAGTACAAGCCTTTGAATCACTATCATCATCATTGCATACTACCAAATTCCACTGTCTGACCTGATTGGTTCTTAGGTGGGATATTAGCCATAGGTAGACAGATAGACGGGTATGACAAGCTGCGGTTTTTTTATTATTTTAAATTGTTTCGTTCATTCATTACAACCTATATAAGTCCACTGATGAACATAGGTCTCCCTTATAGAGTAAGTAGATTTTGCCACAGTCAGCGCGCTAGTCCGGCAGGTTGACAAGCGCAGTATTTTTATAATTGTTTTGTTGTTATCAGAAAAGTGTTGCCGCCCGAGTCCTGCCTCAAGTTCTCACTGTCGCCTCTAACGACGCCCACGGGGCGATATGGGGTACTGGGTATTCTTCTGCTACTACACGGTTTTATAAACAAATTTCTTTAAAAACAAAACACTTTCGAATCATATAGAAAAAAAAACATATAACAATAGCGGCGTACACGTAAAAATACCTATTTACCTCGGATATAGATCGTCACATGTTTAATCAGTAATTCCATTTGTATTTTACGAAGGCAGTCATAAAACTAGGCGTCGATATTGTGTAATAAAAGCGATTTTAGCGCACACGGATCGTTGGCGATGGTGCCGAGGCGAGACGCGGTTGTGTGACGGAATATGTTTACCCTCCAAACAGAAATGTAAAAAGTATCAATGATCCAAGTCTGGTAAGAGTTTTGGACTATTTTATTTTAATGAATGCCGGAGACTGTTTTAATAATGGTAAAAATTAGTTTCCATTAATATAGAAAATACAGCATAGGAAAAGTCGCATTCAGAAGTAAACTACACATCTAGATTGACAACTATATTTCTGAAGTAAGGTTTATTTTTATAGAATAAGGATGACAAATGAGCACACAGTCTACCTGAAGAATCAAAATGCAGATGTGTTATCACTCCTGAGGACTGAGAGGTAATGCCACATTTCCAATAAAAAATGGTCTCCGAATTTCTACATTCGCCATCACCATACGAAACATAGTAGCATTAAGCTGCTATTTTACGCTGGTATTCTGTGAGAGCGTGGCCCTTCCCCGGTCAGGCCGGTCCAATCGTGCTACAACCGTAATATAGCTGCAGCGTGACTCTACCATGTATAACGGTAAGGTGATGAATATCATGAAAGTTTCAATTTTTTTAACATGCATTTACGTTACTAGGTGGTAGAACATTTATTTGCGAAGTAGTCCGTCTGGGTAGGTACCGCCCTCTTTCCTATTTCTGTCGTCAAAGTGCGTTGCTGTGTTCCGGTCTGAAGGGTACAGAGAGCTGGAATAATTATAAGTTGTGAGGCATTCCATCTCAGTCTTCAGAGGTGACAATGCATGCCTCATCAGGTTGTCACTCTATCGAACGAGCGTCATCGTGCAATATTTTTGTCAGGACACCTTGAGCACCTTTTATTTCTAACAGTTGGCGATTCTTCAAGCTTAGTGCCCATAGCCACTTTAATGTAATGACTTCTTTGGGTTATGTATATTATTTTAGTCTCATTACGAATTCTATCACACAGAGTAATTTCTAGCGTAGTCCTCTCCTTAGTTTAAGCAGTAAACAGTCTGAGCAAGTAAAGCCTATGTAACCGGCCAAGTTGAAATAACTATTATTTTTATCTTTCTGTTGAAAGGTTGCAAATGTTTACTGCGTGCGTTTTTGTCCTTATCAATCTGCAATCATCTGACGCTGCAGTAGACTGTCCAACGGCGTGCAACAAGTGCAGAGAGAATCGCGAGTACTTCGCTCTGCTCGATGTATACTGTGCAATGTGTAAGGAGTGTCGCGAGAGGCGTCAAGAGTGGATGAACAGAGTCCCCAGCGGGAGGAGAGTTCACAGTGACGAGAACAGATCAGAAGGTGCAGTTTACTATTTTTTCTTCGACTACAGTCATTGGACGTCTTCTACTTCTCTTCTTAATTTTTTTCGGTCAGTACAGCCTTCCACTGCTAGATATTGGATCCTCCCGTTGTTCGGAGGAATTTCCTAAATCATCACGCTTGACAGTAGAACTGATGATCGCAACACCGGACATGTCGCATCTAAGATGCAGCAGCACGTCGCAGATCAGGACATTTTACGTCTGATGTAAACAGGATAGTTATACCGCCATCTATTGGAAGTCATAAATTTTTTATCTACCTATACTTCTTACAATTCACGAAGTCGAGCGGGCTTTACTCGTGGTTAAAGGTGTACGTACACATTGTAAGTGTGCGTGTCAGACGGAGCGTTCAGTTTGCGAGCGTGCCCGTCGTTAACCATACCCGCTTTTGGTTTCACGCACACTTTGACACGTATACAGAAACGTGTTCACCACAAGCAAAGCCCGCTCGACTTCGTGAATGGCAAGTTAGGAAATGTGAAGGTGGACTTTGGCGACTACGATATTTTCTAAATATTATCAGGAGCATCGAGATAGCCTGTGGCTAATTAAGTCGACGGAAACAGTCAGTTGCCTTCATCTGTAAAAGTTAAAATATAGGCGGTGAAAATTGTTTATGGAAAATCTTTCCAACAAATTCGATATGCCAAAAATACATTAACAGTTTGATTTGCTTTAGATCAAGAAGAATGCCCAACGCCACCCGCATGCGAACCAGAGGACGACAGCCTACGGATCACTCTCAGATCCAGCCTAGGCACTACCACCACGATACCTACAACCACGCCATCCACAACGACGCAGCGTCCGTGCCCGCGGGCCACCGAATGCAAGAAAGGCAGACAGAAGCCTATGCAAAGCTGCTGTATTCCTATCTGCCCCTACCAGTCAAATTGTCTTTCAGAAAACGCAATACAGAAGCTCACAAAATCAGATTCTGTATCATCTCCTACATCGACTACTACTGATGACTTTGTTTATGTACACGTTGGTGTTCCACGGGAACTTTTTAATAGATTGTGATTAAAGTCTATGAATATTTTGGTGAGAATTCAATAAACGTTGATTTTAACCGGCTCAATTTAGCTGCCGGATTTCGTCAAGTGCACCTCGTAAAAGTTTTTATTTATGAACGTAAATACAAAACCAATACCATGTGAGAACATTTTCTTGTGTATATATATAAAATGAAAAATAAAATGTAATCTTAGGATCACAGAAAATAATATTAGAAGTGTGCAGTGATTTTTTTTAAATATAAAATATTAACTTAATAGAAATGAATCGAAGATAATGTTTATTATTAAGTACTTGCTACTTTGCTCTACATATAAAACTATTTCTTTTACTCTAAGGCTTTGAGAGAACTCTTATTAGGGTTAAGCTCGCCTTTGTGCACCTTATATGTTATAAAACTGTTATAGTCTTACATCGTGTACAATAAATAATAAAACTGACGTGACAAACGATATTACAGCCCACGCGACGATAAGTGGCTGCTGGTCTATGAACACCCGCAATCAACTTTTGACAAAAACGGCTACAGAAGTGGAGGACCTCTGAGGACCAAGATGCCTTAATAGCTTGTGATTATACTAGCTCTCTATAACCCTTGAAACTGCACAGAGCAGTGCGGGAACTGCTATCTGGCGTCAAAAATAAACACGAAGGTTGTACCTACCTAGAGGACTACTATAAAAAGTACAACTTATCCTTATACTACTACTTGTAGGCAAAAAAGATTCCTACGACCTACTAAAAAACGTCCTGCCAAATGAATTTAATATTAAATACGATCCAATCAATTTTGAACAAAATGATGTAATAAATCCTTCATCTATTAGAAATTCTAACGTAGTAAGTAGCAATACTGCTCAAGAACACATCTACAAAATATAGCGACGTGACGCATAGAAGCTGAATAATAACGAAGAAACATACACTTAAGCAAACGTCCGCAACAAACATTGAGAACACACGGCTGCAAGGTCTCGTCCAAATGTAACAACATTGCAGTGTTACCAACTCCAATAAATATTTACTCCTAAAGGTTAAGTCAGAAACGTCTAAAATTGCTTCTAAGTATTTGAAAACCCCTAAAAAAGTACAATGCTTCATAATATTGTTTGTATATAAATTATTTAATATTTTAAATACTATTTTATTTTCTTCTGATAGTAACGACTTATTAAAATCATACATTTGGATATTAAATAAACATTTTTGGGAATGGATAAAATTTTATAATGGATGCACCATTTCGTTGCAATGTGCATCAGATCATCATCATACTTTGGATGCTAGAACATAGTAGAAATAACATACAACTGATATTTGATAACATAGACTGCAGCCGTGACGATAATGGAAATGTTTTACAGCTCGAATTTGCAGGATTCGCAAAACGTTTACAACCAGCTGCGGCACAATCACCGTGAACTTCTTAACAAAAATCAGCTAAAGTGGGAACAAATGCAAAAGTTCCTAAAAATACCCCTAATATATAGCCACTAAAAATCCCGTACCACATATTTACCCCCGAAATTTGAAAGGAAAACTTCTAAGTTGGGAACCCTGCAATGTTGATGTAATTACGTACTAGAACAGACACCTCGAATAAAATCTGAGCGGCAGTGCGGGACGCGAGGTAGGTGCCACAAAGTACCTTCTAATGGTACAGACTTAGGTAAGTCTCCACGTGTCTTCCGGCACGCGGTACATATTAATTCAACGTGTGACAATAACCACTCTGATTTGTGATCTCCTTTCATTCCATTTGTACTTTAGTTGTGTGATCTCTTCCACCATTTGTATTTTTGTTGTTAGTAAAGCTTTTGTAGTCACATTCTTTCAATATTCAAAGAAAACTCTACGAATCAAAGCAAATGTTTATCTGTTTCTAACCTTATTACAGTAAATTCAATACGTAATAAGCTATACTCTTACACTGAGGGAAACCGGTGCCTAAACTGAGCTAAGGACCTGTAATTTAAGACAGGTGATCTTTCGCTACGCAGTATATAAAAAGACCAAGTTAATGTAGTATGTAATATATATGTAGGTACAGAACAAATTATGGGGAATTCATAGTATTCGAATAGAATTCGCAAATGAATGGATCTAAGATTTATTTCTCAATAAAGTAAATTCTCTTCCATAACTTTAACCGGAAATAGGCGTAACGTTGCGAAAATATATTGCAAACATTTCGCGAATTTCTTGCATCGCAAATTTAATTTCCGATTTTGATCTGGACAACAAAATTACAATAAAAAAGAAAATCCAATTTAATAAAAAAAGGAAAAAAGCTAACCACAAAAAAGGAACCTAATGTTTTTTTCATTTAGTTACAGCCTATGAAAGTCCACTGTTGAACGTAAGTCTTCCACATAGATAGCCGATCATATGAGGTATTTTGCCATAATTGCCACGCTTAGAAGGCGCATTGGCAGCCGCAGTTTTTTAAATAAGTTTGATTTGTTATCAGGAAGACTCTGCTCTTTCATCAGGCCTCCTTCAGTTTCCCTCGGTCACCTTCTACGACATCCACAGAAGGATACGGGTCAGTGTCGTAGCTATCTTGGGGCTAGGCGGAGCACTGCCCCAAGCTCAAGGAGCCCCTCAGCCTCCATGAACGATGTTGGAAAAGTTATACATATAACATCCTAGTTGAATAAATAAAATCCACTTTTAACTTTTTGAGCAATAAACCTCATACGGTTCGAACTGAAGTCCCAAAAAATCAATAAACTCAAAATATTGATCGAGTACACAAAAAAGGTGAAACCATCAACGCAGACAAATACTCAGTCAGTTTACGCCGTTTTAGAGAAGCAAAAAGCTGACCAAGGGAGTGCTGCTTTTTCATGACAACGCACCAGTTCACACGGCGCGGCATTCTAAGGATGCTGTAGGAGACTGCGGGTTTGAGGAAATTAAACCCCACCATACAGTCCAGGTCTAACACATAGTGACTACTTTTTATTTCCAAACTTAAAAAGAGACCTTCGAGGAAAGCGGTTTGCAGACGAAGAATATTTTTAAGGGAATAGAAAGGTTTTTTTTCACGAACAAGTAAATGCATTGATGACATGGGAGACTATACTGAAATGGAAAATCTCTATCTAATCTTTTTTCTAACATACCCCTACATATTTATTCCGTGCCCATTCCGAGAACACATTGAACGCCCCTCATACATATATAAATTAGGAGGTACCTACGACTAAATATTATCTGCAGCGTTACACACACTACATAATTTCATTTTCGCCCCAGCAGGGCCCCGGGGTTGCAAGACGACGCAACTGGGTACGGGACAATACTTATACTCGTTCAGCCACTACACGATTACGTTACACGATACGTTGACGTTCTTTTTGAATGGTCTAAGCGTTTTTAGCTCATTAAAATTTAAGTTTATATTCATATTAATATAATTCATTGAGATTTAAAATTTATGAATATATGGATGTCGTAAGAAGAGACCATTGAAAAAGACAGAAAAATCTGGCCGCCAATAGCTGGCCGTATTATGATTGCCAAGTATGACACGTACTATGATTGCCAAGACTACAAGCTCGGTTCTTCCGCCAGCATCATTTTTATTTAATGTCTGCCTATGCTTTTTTATAGGATAGAGTGACAAACGAGCACACAGTCCACCTGATGGTAAGCGGTTGCTGTGGCCCATAGACATCTACATCTATCCTCAAATACGAATTAAAACGCAGATGCCGTTGTCACCCGTGTAGACTAAGATAGAATGCCTCGTTTTTATCAAAAAGGGTCTCCGGTTCTCTACACTCACCATACGAAACACAGCAACGTTAAGCTGCTATTTCACGCTGGTATTCTGTGAGAGCTTGGTCCTTCCCCGGTTGAGCCGACCCATTCGTGCTACAACTACACTACTAATATAGCTGCACCGTAGCTCTACCACGTGAAAATACTTTAAACATTGAATTTTCTTCTGTAATCGTTTAGTACTTCGTTAGTGTTATCAGTTATGAAACCGAATTAATTATGAATTTTCATTTATAGACGATTTTTATTTATATTATATAAGTAGAGTTCTATTTAATATTATTAGGACGCGTAGATAACAAACATTTTCCGCCTGTGCTACGTACTAGAAATGACGCCGAGACTATGTTGCTCGCCACACGCGCTAGAGCCCGCGGGCTCAAACTTACTCGGCCCCATAGTAAAACGCTACTCTATGCCTCCTCGAACGCATTCCGCATCCACGTACAGATTTTGATCGCGAACAGAACACACTCTAGTGCTTACATATTATTTCACTACTGAGCGTTCGAGATACAAACAAAATATAAATAAAACTACCGTAAGTCTCCTGTTTTATTTTTTCCACAAAACCACACAAATTTTAATTTTATTTATTCATTTGCTTCATCAACAAATGTTACATCAACACATATTCTTAATTCTCATACAGTATCACAAACTAAGTGCGTACTTAACAGTAACTAAACACCGCATGCTTAGTGCTCACATTTCATTCAAATATGATGTCCATTTCATACCACCATGTCACCATTTTTATAGCTTTACGCTTTGCGACTGTAAGCCATCAGTATGATTACAACTGTAGTGAACGAAAGCAATCAATAAGCGTATGATTCCAGTTACTACAGCTAATAATATTTTATGTCGATATTTTAGTACTGCCTTTATGACATTAAAACAATATTTTTGAGTTTGTCACCAGAGTTTTAAGTAGCGAGCGTAAAATAGCAGCGTAATGTTGCTGTATTTCGAATGGTGAGTGTTGAGAGCCGCAGACCCTCTTTACTGCAGACGAGGAATTCCATCTTAGTGTTTGTGGTCACCATGGGTGACAACACATCTGCGTTTTCACTTTTGAGGACCACGACCACTTCCCGAATTAAAATCAAAATGCAGATCCGTTTTGATTTAAGCCGTGGATAGATGTAGAGAGCGGCATCATCCAATTCATGTGAACTGTGTGCTTGTTTGTCACCGTTATTCTATAAAAAAAAGTCAGCTTCCTAGTATTGGTAATTCCGCGGTGTTGCGGCGACCTAAAAGAATCCTCTGCGCCATATCATCCTGTGGGTATCGTAAGAGACGACAGAGGGAAACTGAACAGGAGGTGGACAGCAGCATCTGATCTGGAAGGACCACGCTCTCACAGAATACCAGCGTCAAATATAATAGTAGCTCTATTTGACGCTGGTATTCTGTGTTGTGTGTGTAATGCTGCTGTGTTTTGTATATGAGTGTAGAGAAAGGCAGGCATTCCATCTAAGTCCTCACGGGTCACAACGCATCTGAATTATGATTCTTAATCGAGGATAGATGTATATATCTATGGGCCACAGCAACCACTTACCATCAGGTGGACTGAGTGCTTGTTTGTCACCCTGTCCCATAAAAAAAACCAAAAATAATAAAAAAACTGCCTTTGCAAATCCACTCGTTAAGTGTGGCAATTGGCAACTATGTAATCCGTGACAAGTGTTCCTGCTATGAGACAATCTATGGGGGAGGCCTTTGTTCAGCAATGACCTTGGCTCATAGGATGTTATAAATAACAAATAATTGGTTATCCATTAATTATTCGATGCAATGATTAATAAGTTAATATCATGTACTAGTATAAAACACAGGATATTTCATGAAAAAAAAATATAATTTATTATTACCACATATATATGTATAATGTGTTTATCATAAGGAAGAAGTACAAAGACTTCTGTACGTAAATACGAATAGACAAATAGCATGAATTATGTATCAGGTTGTTTTCCTGGACCTTAGAAGTAGTTAATACGATGTAATTCTACTACAGAAGGCGTTATTTTCATCTCGTATCCACGCCAATAGTCATCAGACCGGCGACGTCAAAGACACATCACTCACCTTCAATTTGCCGACAATATAGTCATTAAGGGAAAATCGCTGGAGAACTTTAGCACTATTCTCAATTACCACAACAGTGTCTCCCAATGAATAAGTCTTACAAGAACATGGCTTCTTCCACTATCGACCGCGCACTGCTTAGGCTTTTCGCACGGAATTGAAAATTACGGCAATTTTGATAAATCCCATTTCTTCCCTATCGCGTAGGAATTTCTAAAAATACTTCCTTTTTTTAAGAAAAATATTGGCAATGCTATTAACATTACTAATATTCCCTGTAACCACTCCTGGTAAGCCTATAATGCTTGTGTTAGGAGAGATTGGCTACAGTAATAGAATAACCGATTCGAACCCACGACCTTTTGAGTTCGCGGTTTGCACCCTGCCATTAGGCTACTGTTGCTTTCTTATTCCTTGTCTACATTATAAAAGAAAGTTTTGTGCAAAATTTCAGCTCCCAAAGGTTTATGCTGGACGTTGATAACTCAGTCTTATTATAGTGAGTGGGCGAGTGAATCAACCGGGACTTGTTTTTATATACATATATATAATTTTTAAAAAAACGACTGAAATCGTTACGTATGTAGTAGTAGAACAGGTCGTAAGGGGAAGCGAAACGATACTAAATAAGAAACCAGGCAATGGTCATACATCCATTTGAAAATGCCAAACATAAACCCACATACTGGAGATGGCCACCAGCTTTACCAATGCGAAAGTATAGACTCTGTGTATCACGAAGTGGTGAGTATGAAAATTATACAATTCTCACAAATGTTTGCCTATTGACGTATTTTCGGAAAACCTATGTATGTCCAGCAGCATATTAAAGACTGATGATGATGATGCCCATTTAAATATTTTAAAGCTTAAAATTAAAAAAAGTCCAAAAACCAAAGACTGTTGTGTATATAACTCTGAATGATGTTGATTTCGTACGAACTCTGTTTAAATATTGTCGGGAGTGGAGTTCTTAATTTAATAAAGTTAACAGCCTGCAAACAATAACAAGGTCAACGGATTCACATTCAATTAAAGTCTACGTGTCCTGTTTGGACAAATCGCAATATTACCACCCATTGTATTCACTACTGGAATGCCTCAGGGTACTATGTCATATAATCATAATACTCGTAGTTCCAACAGGGGAAATAGAACTCAGTTTAATCGCATAATTATACGTGTCTCTAAAATGTATGAATAAAATTTAAACCAAATAGAGTGAAGACAGAGGGATTCCAAACATTTGTCTAAAGTCTTCTATATGGTTTAAACCGTCTCTGTTCCCAATTCTTTTTATATGAATCTGTGCTATATAAACAGATAGATAATAACTGTTCTGAAATTATTGCAAAAATTGATATGATAACAAAGACTGTAACAGCTAGCAGTAGGCTTATACAGGTCGCAAGTATCACGCGTAACAAACTAGTATTAAGGTCAACGTATTAAATTATCAAAGACAATAAAAATATAACGATTACATTGCAGACAAAGCAGTTAATATTATATAAAACGAAGATTGCTTTGTAACTGAGTTTTTCTGAACATTGTAAACAAACTCAAAGTAATTAATAGAATCAGGCGTTACTTTGCGAAAAAAAACTAATTAGCTACAATCCGCGTAGTAAAATATTTAATTTTTTTACTACGCAGATCAAAGATAATTAATTTTTAACATCTTTAATAAATTCAAAGTATGATGGTTGAAATTATTTACCATATAGTATCCGTTGTGGCGGTCTTCGCAGCTGAGCTCCATATGCGGCGGCGTCCGGCTCTGCATCAGGAACACAAGTACCAATAATGATCCCCATAATCACCATAACACTACGAAATCATCAAAAAAGTGTGCAAAACTAACACCACCGCGGTTATCCACTATCAACTCATATTTGTTTTTATTCGGAAAAATATAAAACTCTACTTGTTCATAACGCGTTCGAAAACTTTGTTTTTATTTATTTTATACTACAGACGGTTGGCACAGTGATCGGTGCAATAGAACTGGTCAGTGGTTTGTGGTGTTGGCGAGTTCCTCGTCACATGTGGCACGCGAGCAGTGACGTCACGCAGCTCGGCGTGCGTCACTTACCCCAGGGCCAGATCGGGGTAATGACTGCCGCTGATGTGTCAACAGGTCGTTAAGTGTAGTAGTTCCGAATGGAGGACTATTGCAACAAAATCTGAAGTACTTTCGTAAATATGTTCTCGATGAAATTTGGCACAATTATTATGGCATCATATTTAGAACAACGTGTTTAATTCGATTAACGTTCCAAATTTGCTTTTATCTAATGACCAGATATAGAGATATTTTGTTATGAATATAATTATGTTATTGCGTCTGATGATAATTTTGTAATCTGAAAATTAATCCCCTAATAATATTTTTTTTTATTGATTCACCTTAATTTAATTTAATCACAGGATAAACAATAAATTAATCAAATAACCACACAACGCTAGATAAATACATCAATACACGTTTATCGTAACGTAATAACGGGAAGTTTAATTGGACCGAAAAATCAAAACTAGTAAAATAAGGAGAACGTGATCCTCTAACCTCTAATAAGATAAGAAGAACAGCGTGACGCTACGGTTGAAATAGAAAGGGATCCTTTAATTAAGTTGACACAAGCCATTGTGCGCACGTGAGCGAGGCTACAACGTGCTGCAAGGAGCTAATCAGAATTAATTATTGCGTCGTAAAAGTACAATGCAAGTCAGTTGCATTCAACTACTACATTTAATGAAGACGATATACCTATATTTATCTGCCTTGATTTGCTCTGTATTAAGTTTACTACTGCAAGCGATAATTACATTAAACGATTATAAAATTTATCATATTTAGTTCGTACGACCTGTAACTGTTGATTAAATAATTTGACATAAGTAAAAGCTGTTAACATTGAAATTAGTAAATGACCTGTAGTTTGTAATTTAGACCTAACAAAATGTATAACGACAGATCAAAATTAGTACAAAATAAAGACAAACAAGTTGTGAATTATATAAGTTGATACAAAACAAAGTAATAATAGTAAATAACTAAGTCCAAACAACAAAGGGCTGGAGAACCACACGCATACCATGAATTATTCAAGTTATATTTCAGATAGAATCTGAAAAAAATGAAACATTTTACTAAAAAAACCTACGTGACGTAAGCAATGGCACTGAATAAAATTGTGTAGTTTCTTTTTATAGAGTTAGACTAAGGATAAATTATTTTTATAAGGTTTATTTTAAAACTGTATAGTTTTTAATACAAAAGTAATAAATAATTTCTTATACTAAATATAATACAAAGATTGGCTCAACAAGGTTACGGGTCTTTATTGATCCTCTTTTGACTATCTTAGGAAAAGTAAAACAAAGAATTTCCGTTTGTATAAACTGTGGCTCCAGATAGGATTAAATTATTTCAATTTAAAAAATTTAAAAGGATTGGAAGGACAAAGATAAGGTATAAATTAAAGATAAATGCGGTGTAGGAATTTCCACTACCACATATAATCCCGTGGTGTCGTGTAAGGCCACAGAGGGAAACTGAAACAGGCGATGGATAGCGGCATCTTCCTGATAACAGCTCAAAATAGTAAGCAGGTCAGCCGTAGACTTTTACAGATTGTATTGGACTCTATATTGCCACGAGGACGTTCATAAGAGCGTGAAGTTAACCCATTCGGCTGCATGATGGTCCTACCAAATATGAAACACATTCAATACAATATATAACCGTTACTGCGATCGTGAAACTTCTGAACAACTTGACCGATTGAGGTTTAAGCACTTTACAGCAACTCCCAGGTTCCCAGAAAGTTGAAATTAAACGCAATAAAATCCTTAAAAATAGTTTTATTACAAGCTAGCAGCCCATATAGCTTCATTTTCCTCTCAATTTACCAAACTATTTTTCTCTAAATGATTGCGTGAAACTGGTGTCAGGGCCCGATCTTAACAAGTCCCCGGGGTAATCCATTGTTGCGTCTGTCTAATCATTGTAACACCGAGGCATTACGCCACGAGGACGGCCCTTGACAGTTTTAGTACGACGGTGCTCCAGTACAACTGTGGCTTAATTAATGGGACCCGCACACGTAAGCAACACACAACGTCACTTGCTACTTGTTGGCCCTGCTACTTGATGAATCCATTACGCGTAGCTTTACGTGTGAATAGATAGATACCTTAGCAACCGCTCATGTTAATACCTATGCTGAATCAATTATGTATTAAATATATATATATAATTCTGTACGTGTTTCTATCACTGAACCGAACTGAATGTCTTTAACTTTAACGGGTTTAAAGACAATCAAATATCTTAAAATAGTGTGCATGGAAGTTGTTAAGGCCAAAAATGGGCATTTGAAATTGCATCCGATACGCGCGCTTAGCGCGTTTACCCGACGGTATCGAGGTGAGGTAAACGCCGCTGGGGTGGGGGGAGATCGGCCGTGGGCCGCTTCCCGAAGCCTTGAGCTGCGACCCCTGGTCTGTCGTGCGCCGGGCGGCTGCGGTGTGGTGC
>DWHP01000350.1:0-20808 GCA_018247895.1 Parnassius honrathi
ATATATAGTAGTATTTGTGTGTATGTGACTATATGTATGCAGGTTTGTAAACGGTGATGGGTTTTCTAAACGGTTCTATTATAATAAAGATTAAAAAAAAATCTTATGTTTAGCCACGGAGCAACCACAGCTGCAAGTTACGAGTTACAACAGTTTCATAATAATTAAATTTATCACGAGTTCTTGATGCAGACAAAATGCATATGAAATGTTCTCTGATTATAAGAATTTCTTTCATTATCCCGAAATTTTAAGAAACGTCCAGAAACAAATGAGTTGAATAATTAATGAAAGGGATTCATTTACAGTTTCCTTTGTTAATTCGTTGGAAGATTTTTCTCACTAAATTAGTCCTTTAATTTGTTTTCTTTTAATAATTTTAGACTAATGAAAGAGAAACCGGTCTACTTGACAACTATGAGAACCTTATGGAGATTATCACCTTATTTGAAACAAAGATAGCTACATATGTGTCCCAGTATTTTTTTAAAGAAGCAACGGTGATAAGTAAGCATCCATCATCATCACCATTCTGTTGGTGAGTGGATGTTGTGACCCAAAGAGAAAGCCTACATCTATTGTTCATTAAAATTCCTAACGCTAATGTTCACGCAACCAGTCAACCAGTGAAGGTTGTTACCGGTATTCTAAACTCATCATACAAAACAATGCAGCATTATGACACTTTACTCTGAGAGCATTGTCCTCCCCACAAACGTGGTAGAGCCAAGCTGCAGCTTTAATATTACGGTTGCAACGCAAATAAGTCGGCTCGATTAGGGAAGTGTCACATAGCACACAGTAGCATATTCCTGCCGTGTTTCGTATGGTGAGTGTTGAGAATCGGAGACCCATTTTGCTGGAAACGATACCGTACCGTACCGTAAGTAGTATAAAATACTGTATCTTTGTTTTTAATGCTTATTTATAATAAGTTAAGTTAGAAGCGCTCTCGAACAGCCGCTGCAGATACAAGTATATTCATCACCATCATTACAGCCCTAAGTCTACTGCTGAACTTAGGCCTTCACAAAGGAATGCCACAAAATACGGTCTGAAGCCACCTGCATCCATTGACTTCCTACATGTCTTACCATGTCGTCACTTCATCTTGTGGGGGATGCCCTAAACTTCGCCCGCCGGTACGAAGCTGCCACTCGACAATCTTTCTTCCCCATCGGTTGTCGGTTCTTCGAGTTACATGGCCGGCCAATTGCCACTTCAGCCTACTAATCCGTTGAGTTATGTCGGTTACTCTGGTCCTCTGCAGATATCCACATTTATAACTTTATCAAGCAGAGAAAACCCAGGAATAGCCATCTCCATAGCTTACTGACAAGTACATTATCGGAGCTTATCCCTTCATCGGGCAGTTGCGCACATACACTCGTAGCAGGCGGCGCGGTTCTTTTAATGCTTTCTATTTACTTGCAAATTCGTGGTTTAATTCTATAATCCAGATACATTACATCATAATCCTTAGAAGAGATAATATATTTGCGTTTTGATTCTTAATTGAGGATAGATGTAGATGCTTATGAGCCACAGCATCACAACAATCAGTTGGACAGTGCGCTCGCCTGTCGCCTTTACTTCTTAAAAAGAGAACACCCGCCATTCGAAACAGTAGCATCATGTTGCTATTGTTACGAACTTAGGGTTCGTGACAATAAAAAAACTGCAAATTGAATTACCAAAATTAACACTATAATTTTCGAACACCAATTAAAACTCAAAAGACACTAATAATTAATCACACTGATCACTTTAATTCACTTCATTTCGCTTCATAGCTTCGCTTGTATCGCCAAATATAATACTGCCCCGATCGCAACTCTCAGCTACTTTAAATAATCCTTTTCCGCCGAAACATCCAGAATGTTTCAGCTAATAGCGGTCCCGATCAAATAAGTGCAGAAAATTCGAGTGTGGTCTTTTCTAGAAAAGCTTAATTCTTTTATTCGTCACTAGATGGCGCTATTGAGTGAGTTCTAGAAATATTTTGACAATCCCATTTCTGATATTCGATACCAGATGGCGCTAGTGCCATCAACTGTGGTGCGTAACACTGCCCCCTCCTAAGACATGCTCGTACCGAGCATTATAGGCCCCATAGTAACGCGCCGGTCGATCCACATGGACGATCTTAGGAGTACCTCTTACGCCTTTCTGTATCCGGCAGGTTACGTCGTTGATCCTGGTCACAATCTGGTACGGGCCGCCCATTTAGCTTGAAGTTTAGGAGATTTCCCCTTGCTGCGGACTGGATTGTGCAATCACACTAGTGAACCTTCGTCAAACCCTTTGTTGTTCATTTTGCGGTCATACCGGGTTTTAATCTTTACAGACATTTGCTGGCCCGATTGTCTGACGTGCTCATAAATGTCATTGATTTTGTTCCGTAAGTCATAATCGGTTTTACTGCGAGGGGCATCAGGTGGTATCCTGGTGATCAGGTCTGCAAGCAGCCGTAATTTTCTTCCAAAGTTTGCGAAAGCTGGTGTCACTGATGTACTTTCGTAAACAGCGCTTCGATATGACAACAAAAACGGTTGTAAGTGCTTGTCCCAATCTCGTTGCCGATTGTCCACAACTTTTGCTAGGTACCTCTCCATTATCTGATTAAACCGTTCTATCATCCATCGGATTGTGGGTGGTACGAAGTTGTTCTTGTTTTATGAGTACCCATAACTCGTCAAGTTTACTGGAATATTTGGGAATTAAAAATTCCTTACTTGATCGCTGTGAATCTCTAAAGGCACTCCAAAACGACAAAAGACTTCATGAACTAGTTTATCTGCAACTGTTGAAGCTTCTTGGTTTGGAATGGCGAAGACTTCTGGCCATTTAGTGAAGTAATCCATCACAGCCATGAAATACTTGCTACCACTTTCACTTCCCGGAAACGGCCCCGCAACGTCGGTGGCTATTTTCTCCCATGGTGCACCAACATTGTACAATTTCAATGCACCTCTACTACGAGACTCTGCTTCACAGCCTCATAACTTGTACATTTGCGACACCAATCCTCGACATCGTCACGACAGTGCAACCAGTAAAACCGTTCTCGGATTTTCAGTACAGTTCGTTTAACTCCCAAATGGCCTCATGAACAATCATTATGGTACAGCTGTGGAACATGTGGTACTTTAGCTTTAGGGACAACCATTTGCAAATGCAAATATTTTCTCATTTATGGCACAGGACTCCATTCTGAATGTACAAGCTGTCCCATTGGACCCAATAGCTTTTCGTGATCGAACTCATCGCTGAGTGGGCTTGGGCTTGAGAGAACTGGCCTTCACCAATTCCAGAATCAGCTTGATATCTGAATCTTCCTGCTGTGCATATTGTAGGCTGTTCTTTCAATCATTGCTGATATGGTCTGTCTTGAGCATCCTCATAGATACCACTTCCTTACCCTCTTGCCTAGTAGAATGCTTGTAATCTTCAGAACAAGCCTTCTTGACAGTGCACCTGCGTTACCATGAGATTCCCCGCTGCGATGTTCGATCACAAAGTCGTACTCCTGCTGCTGCTAGGCGGTGCTGTTAACCGCACTACCCTCTCGAGATTGATCACCTTTCCTTTCTACAGTTCGCTTAGGGCAGCTGGATTGAAGACGGTCCCTTTCACCACAGCCGTAGCAGCTAGGGCTGTAACTTTTACTGCAGTCGCAAACTGTAGCTGCTGCAACTTCCCTAACGCGAAGTTAATCCCGCCGCTGCTGGGCGGTGCTGTTAACCGCACGACCCTCTCGAGATTGATTACTTTCCCTTTCTAGTTCGCTTAGGGCAGCTGGATTGAAGATGGACCCTTTTCCCTACAGCCGTTGCACCTAGGAGTGTATCCTTTATTACGGTCGCAAACCGTAGCTACTGCAACCTCCCCGATGCGATAGGAACAATGATCCAGCCGCACGGCTTCCATCACCATTGCATGAGGCAAGATAAGGAGCCTCACAGCAGCTCTGACTTCAAGGTTGCGGATGCCGTCGATGAATGTCTGCACAAGGTTCCCTTCAATAAGCAAGGTACAGACTGGTATGCTTTTTAAACGAACTTCTCCACGTCAAGAGCCTACTGCTGCAGGTTTTCGTTGCTACGTTGCACGTGATCTTAAGCTGCGAACGAAAGACGTGTTCCAGGTGAGGGTGACCATATCTCGCCTCCAATGCCTCAAGGAGCTGCTCGTATGTCACTTCCTTACCGAGAGCTTCTAGAACAGTTATGGCCTGGTCGCGCGGGCCTTGTGTTAGAGTAGTCATGGCGTGACTTTTATTCCAGCCGTTCGCCTTCTGACGGCCTCGAACTAGATTTTGTAGGTCGAACATGAAGAAGTCCCGTTGAACGGCGGCACTTTTAATATGCCGTAGCTACGACACCTTCGCTACGTGGATTCCCACGTAGCGAAGGTGTCGTAGCTACTACGGGAGCTGTAATTCCATCCCCAAGTTTGAGGTCATTCTGCGTTTTCTTCATGTTAACTATCACCTTGTTCACTTGGTCGATTCGGGTTTCCGACAGGCGGTTGTCATATTGAGCAACCCTATCCTTCAACTCCCTTATCTCTTATTATTTATTCCCGAAGGTTGCGTGGAGGTCCAAGAGGAGCATCTGCTCTTCCTTATCGCGTTTGAGCTGCTATTCCAAACGACGGACCTGTTTCTCCTGCTGCTCTTTCAATCGACGGCCTGTTCGTTCCGTTCGCGCTGCAGCTGCTCTTCCAACCGATGGGCTTGTTCCTTGTATCGGCGGGCCTGTTCCTCCTGTCAGTGGGCCTGTACCGCTTGCTGATCTTCCAACCGACGGGCCAGTTCCTCCTGTCCGCGCTGCAGTTGTTTTTCCAAGCGACCGGCCTGTTCCTCCTGTCGGTGCCATCATCAGAGCACCTAAGTGAGGTGCTGAGGATGTAGGAGCTGCTGACAGACCGGCCTCTGTCATCTCCGACGTTTGCGGCGTTGCACCACCAAATCATCTCAGGTCCGTCTGCTGGCGTCGACTTCGGGTACGACAACCCTCCGTTTCGTTCTTAGGTAAAACCGGCATGATTTTATCCCACTTCGGACACTAATTGTTTCGAGCGTACAGTTCGTGACAATAAAAACTGTCGAGAGAATTACCAAATTTGACACTTTACCGAACACTAATTACCACTTAAAACACACTAGTAACAGTGGCGAAGCTATGGCTCCAAACTAGGGCAAGCCCAAGATATAAATTGATAAATATATAGATTGTTGTTTTTAGCAGTTTTATAAAAATACTCCAATCTTGATCTGTCTCCACTCTTCAGTTTTATATTCAGTGCTGTCAAGGACGTGTTTAATAAAGCACACAGAAGGCATACTACCCCTAGATAGATTGTATGACATATGCAATTGCATACCTTCGGTGGCTTTGAAAAGAGACGTTTGGGTTTGCTTGAGCGAAAGAAAAAGATATTTACAAACAATACAATACATGAACAAAAGTAAAGCATGTACACAGTACAAACAAATTATTTACGTTCTAAATGGTATCGTCTCTCTTTCTTAAAGGAAGATTTAATTACATCCGCGTAAAATGTTGTTGAACGTTTTAATTGTACCAATAACTGTTTTTTAATTGCGATAATTGATAAGTGTGAAAGGCACTTTTGACCTTGTGTATTTTCCCAACAAAGTTTAAAGATTTTATCCTTTCCTCTCCGATTAGCACACTTCAATCCATCTTAAAAAACACTATTATCCTCCATTTTCACTGAACATCTATAAAAAAGCATAAATTTTCAGCTTGTAATATTAAATCGCTTAAGCTAAACACACAGAGTAGGTAAACATTGAAATAAGAAATGAACTTGCAAACGTTTTGAGGATTGCTCGCGCGCTTCCTTGTCGAGAGCGGAACCCTCTATACTAATTGCTATATAAACAATCGTAGTTACATTTCATTATTTTGCCACAGGTTAGAAAGGGAGCGATCGTCTTCCCGAAAGCGCCGTAAAAAGCCCGCACGAGCGAGTGAGACGACTAATCGCTCTACTAAAACTCATTTTTTATTACAGCAGCAGTATCGCTAAGGCAATACGAGGTCATGACCTATGCCGAACAGTGGCACTCGCGGGAAATTTGAAACAGTTTACGAGTTGTTTTATTAGTTGATATTATTGATTGGTTCAGTTTGATAAGGCAAGCCCAGCTTCTTGGCTTCTATGGAGGCGCCACTGACTAGTAATTAATCACACTTAACACTTTAGTTCGCAGTTATATTGCTTAGAAGTATTCGCTTGATGGCCAATTCAATACTCACTCGGTCGCGGTCTTTACTGGCCTTATACTCGTATAGGGCCTTTTCCACTGAAACATTTAGAATGTTCGAGCACATACCGGTCTCCACCGACTGGGTGTAGAAAGTTCTCCCCTAGTTCTGCCACTCGATACTAGACGGCGTTAGTGGCATTAATTATGGCTTGCAACAATATAAACAACACTACAATCAAAAAAATCTTACTCAATTCCTTGCTATCAGGATCCTCGTTAGTCGCATGTGTCACCATATTTCCGACATCAGGTCGCATGTAAAAAGAATTTATTCTCACATATGTTTGATTATCGATATTTTCTGGAATTCCTTCTAATTTCCAGGTATATGTCAAGTCACCTGTAAGATTAATGATGTTTATGGGTATTCTTGTCTGTTAATTAGTAGAGTGCTAGTGGGGTAGACTTTTAGAGAAGAAATAGAAAAATAACTAACTTGCCCTAGATTGCTATATTATTTTCATAACATTAAGCCTAATTTATGAAATTTTGCAAGAAAGAACGTGATTAAAATTGAAACTAAGTACATAAATTAATTTCTAAACTAAATTTTGGAAAATTATTTAAAAAAACATAAATATAAGTATACTAAAATACCTAGATACTATCTGTCTACTAACAGAACTAATATTAAATTCGGAAGGTGATTGCTACAATTTTGTTTTTTAAATTAATTAAGCAACAATATTATTCTGCTCGTACTTCTTTTAACAAATAATTAACCAACTGCGTTTCTCTTTCTTTATATTCCTACCAAGACAGAGTGCAAAAACATTTTCAACTGAGATTTTATGATATACGTGCTTACCAACTTTATAATGTTGATGCGTTTATTAGTGATGGTATAACTTTACACAATGAGTATATTTTGACGGTGCGATGGATATTAGCTATGCTAGGATCCCATAGTAGTCAAATTATTAACAAAGTCTATAATTTTTTGAACCGAAACCGACCGCACAGAACCGACATTCACGACATAACTAACGTTTTTTTTTAAAAATTTGGAATAAACATGACAAACGAGCACGCAGTCCACCTGAGACCTGTAGGTGGATGCTGCGGCCCAAAGACATCGACATCTATTCTTGATTAAGAATCAAATGCAGATGCGTTGTCATCCCTGAGGACTAAGATGGAATGCCTCGTTTCCAGCAAAAAAGGTTTCACCGGTTTTCTATACTAACCGTACGGAACACAGCAGTATTTATCTGCTATGTTACGCTGTTTTTTGTAAGGTAATTAATTAAGTGAATATGTTTGTTTAGTGCTAGAAACTAAAATCACGAAAAACTGGTGATAGAGGACGCTATGATAGAGTCATTAATAATTTAACTTAACCGAGTTGTTGCGTTTAATTCACGTTGAGACCTATAATTTACAAGATTCTATAAATTATAATATTATAAGATATTAATCATTTCTTATATTAAAACGAATACTATAAATCGAATAAAACTAATTTCACGGATTTTAACGCGTTTAATATTAACTTTTTAATTCCCGACGACGTTTCGGGCACTTTACAGCACCCACTGTCGTGGAGGGGACTGAGGTGTTTGACGTACTGATGTTATAATTAACTATGGCTACCTTCAACTTCTAATTTTAAACGAGCTTACAGTATCTTGAAGTCTTGTCTTGCTTCGGTTTGGATTTGATTTTATTAATTTTGGGATCCCGGGCAGATGGCAGAACCCAGCATGTTCTCTTATGAAATTAGAATGTTTTTAATTTCAATAGCCGCGCGAATCATCCTTGGTAAGATTTTGTGTTCTTTTGCGACGCTTTGTGGTTATTCAAATCTGATATAACGGTTGGGACGAGTCTGAACCTGTTGACATACTGCAGACTTCCCGGAGCGTCGGTGCTTCACATCAGCGATATGGTCTTTCACGCGGATTTTATGGATCTTTTTGTTTGTCCTATGTAAGAGAGACCACATTCACTATCAAATTTGTACACTCCTGCATCTTGTAGAGGGATATTAACCTTGACTGATGGTAAGAACTGAGTCATCTTCTTCGGCGGCTCATAGTATTTTCTTATGTGAGCCCGCTTCAAGACGTAGCCAATTTTGTCTGTTACTCCTCTGATATATGGTAACTATATGGCACAACAGGTACACCCTCGACCGTGGCCGGTTTTAAAGGGAATAAAAAAAATTTCACGCGATTACACGAAAATCCGTAAAAGTAGTTTTATTCGATTACAAAATATTACTGACTCATAGAGGTGTTGAAGTCGCCAGTAGCATTGAGGCGTAACGCGTTGTAGCTTCCCCCGCCGCGATAACGACCTTTGTAAAATATTTGTGGTGAAAACATATCTATCTCCATGTGAAAACTGTCATCCTCGGCACGTAATCTGTCAAACATAAGAAAGTTTGATGATAATATACGAACAAACCACATTACTTACTATTGTAATGAGATTGTTTGTGAAGATGCTTGGATGTGCGTAACTCAATCACGGATATACGGCTGATATAATATAAAAGTAGCCTCTTGTCGGAGATAAGAATATTTCTCGTAGTATTAATACACGGGTTACTTTTTTCTACGGGAAAAGAATACTACGGAGTTGTTTCTTGAACTTTTTTTCGGGATACTAGTTAACTAGTACCCCGAAAAAAAGTTCAAGTAAAAGACTACTTTGAATATGAAAGATATTCATATATTATTTTTAGATATGACTTTATTATTAAGTTTCAGTTTAGTCCATCAAAATCCACCGCAGCACAAAGGCCCCCCATAGATTGTCTCACAAGAGAGATATTTGCCATAGTTACCATGCTTGGCAGGCGGGTTAGCAAACGCAGTTTTTTATTTTTAGTTGTTATTGGTAAGACTTTTCTGCCTATCTCCTGATTTATTTCCCTCTATCCCGATATAGGGTGGTGAATGGTTATACTCCACCACTACACGCTTTTATTATTATGACAGAATTTTTTCTCTCAGTCTATAAAAGTACCAGACGTCTTTTCTCTGGCGTGAACCAGCAGGTTATACCGTCATCTGTGGGAAGCCATGAGTTCTTCTGGTATTTTTTAATGTCGCCTCTTGTCGTGGTAGCACCACACGGTCATAATTCCAACTCTAGTTAGTAAAACTTTATACTTTAATAACAATCAAAGCATTGTTAAAAACAAAGAAATTCACAGTACTGATGAAATACGTAATGATATAATAAAATAGGGTATTAAAAAGAGTATAATGGAGTTTTAAATGCTGACCTGACATCTTTTACCGTAGATCCTGAGACGCCTGATAGGTAGATATCACTAATGGACACTTTTGCAGATATCTGTATGAAAATTTTTTTATTAATAATGTATGTCTAAAGCTGTTTATAGCTCAAATGTATAAAGAGCATAATACGAAAGAGTGAAAATGGCGGTAAACTCAGGTATTATTATTTTATATATGTTAAGATATCTCAAACGTAGAGAGGTAAAAAGATGGTTACTGTTTTCGATCGTAACTATTGCATGTATTTGATGAAAACTTATTTTCACCATAGCTTTATTTTTTATAGAGAAAGGACGAAAAACGAGTACACAGTCCGCCTAATGGTAAGTTGCACCCACTTGACGGTAAGTGACAGAAGACCCATTGACATCTACATCTATTATCGATTAAGAATCAAAATGCAGATGCGTTGTTACTCCTGAGCACTAAGACGGAATGCCCGATTTCCAGAAAATAGGGGCGCCGTATAATCACCATACGGAACCCAGTAGATATAAGCTGCTGTTTCACGCTGGTATTCTGCGAGATGATGGTCGTTTTTCGGTTATGCTGCAACCGTAATATAAACGAATGATGTTGACAAGATAATTTTTCTACTTCTTTTCAACCTTCAAATGACCCTCTTTTTAAAAAGATTTGCCCACACTCACTATGATGGGCTGGCCGGTAGGGCTAACCCATTCATGGGGCAACTATGTATAGCTAGCATAGCTGAATTGTGGTTCTATTACGTTAAGTGGTTTCTGACTAATTTCAACGTACAGAAAAAAGGACGATGACAGTGAGTGAGTAGACTTGATAATGTTACAGCAGCGTAGTGTGGCTACATCGCTGCTGCACGGGTTCCGTTTGCGCTTCCGAGCGGTCGTGTAAACAGTTCGCGCTCCTATCCCCATACGGCAGTGCCCCGTCTCGCTCGTGCGCTTCCGCTCTCCCGCTCACCCGTTCTTGCCCCCTCGCTTCGGCGGGGAGGTCTGCTCTGAAGGTCTGGTCTGGGGTTGCTGCTTACTTGTTATTTTTTTATTTGTTGTTTTTGTTTTTATTGTTTTTGTTATATATCTGTTATATTTGTTACTGTTATATTTATCTATGTAGTTGTTTTTGGAATAACGTCCCTTCTGCTTTTCCTTGGTCCTTGTTCTCTTCAGAACAAGGACCTTTGTTTCTCGGAATAAACGTCAGCCCCCCCCCCTCCGTCCAACCAACATGTCCACAATAGACTTCAGCCAAGTTCAAGCGCTATTCGCCCGATTTCTTAAATCCCAAGGCTCCGCTTTCGATGGCGACTTTGACATTATTATTATCTCCCGTGCACCTCAGCAATGTGTCCCCCCGCCATCCATCGGCTTTTTAGCGGCCTCTAAGGCTGCCTCGCCGACCGACTCACGCGCGTGCCATGACTCCGATGACATAGAGTACTCAGACACCGCGTCCGTAACGTCATCCTCTCGAAAGAGGTCCGCTCCAACATCTCATCCGGTAGCTGCTCCACGGGCTCAGACCGATGAAACGGTTACGAAGGCAACCCCTTCATCTTGATTAATGCCAAGCGTGGCCTGAAGCGCGCCGCAACTTTCCGCTCACCCCCCGCCTCGGCAGCCCCTGCTGCTGCCCGTGCCTCCGCAGCACCCGCGACTACCTTCACCTCCGCAGCCCCCGCCGGTACCTCTACCTCACAGCCCCTGCCGCTGCCCCTACCCCTGCAGCCCCTGACGCTGCCTCCTCTCAGTCGCTAAACATCCCCTCTTCTTCCAAGCCCGCAACCCGCTGCGTTCCCACACTAGCCAAACAACAAGTCCCGCCACCTGTCTTTCTCCGAGACAAGGCAAAATTTGCCAAGGTTTCGAATACCCGCTACGACGCAGGTATCAAATATGATCAAGCCACCAATTTCGGTGAAGCTATTAAAATTATCCCTGCTTCCATTGAAGATTTTCGTAACCTTACTATATAGGTTATTTACGTCCGAGCGTGTGTCCTACCACACATACACTCTCCCAGAGGAGAAAAAGGGATGTCCTCCGCAAAGTTCCCTTTGAACTCGCAAACGAGGACATCCTGGAAGACCTTAAGTCCCAAGGTTTTCCCATCAAGGCTGCGCACAAGATGCATAGCAGCAGGGGTGAGAGGCTCAATCTCGCCCTGCTAGTACTCTTCAACGTGCCAGAGGCAAAGGCCAGGTACACACCGTATGCGGCCTGTCGCGAGTTAAGGTCGAAGCTCACCATAGGCGCGGTTATCCTGCGCAGTGCCACTGCTGCCAACTTTACGGGCGTGCGGCGGTCAACCGCTCCCCTGCTGTCCCACCTAGGTGCATTAAGTGCCTTGAACCTCGCCACTCGAAAGGGTGCCCTCGGCCTAAAAACACCGAAACCCCACCCGTATGTGTCCTATGCAGATAGACCGGTTAACCGGCTAACTTCAGAGGCTGCCCTCGCGCTCCTTCCCCCCTTTTCAGCAACAAAGCTGCCAAACAAGCTCCACTACCGATCAATGACCAATCTTTTCCGGCTCTCCCAAGGCGAATGCCCCGTCAGGGCTTGCCCCTGTCTCAGCCCCCTCGGGGCATGTCTCAGCCCACTCAGGGCATCAATCGGCCTTCTCAGGGCCCTCCTAGGCCCTCTTATGGGCCTTTCTCAGCCCTCGTCGCACCCAGCTATCGCTTGAAGCCCCAAAAAGGCTGACTCCCGCGTACTCTCACCGCCCCACAACAGGCACAATCCTCAATAGTCGACAACAATATCTTAAGGTCGTTTTAATAAAAAACAACATAATGTCAGAGTCAGAGCAGAGAGAGGTCGTATCAAGCCAAAGAGTTTGTCGCTTGTTTCTTTTAGTATCCGCGATTTGTGTAATAACCTTCTTGAGCTTAGGCTCTTCCTTCGAGATCGCGAAGCAGACATCCTCTTCCTCCAGGAGACCCACCTCAGTCATAAGGCCCCCAAAGGCCTCTTTATTAAAAGTTATTCGCTTCTACGTGATGACAGACACGACCGCAAAGGCGGCGGTACTGCTATTTACTACAGGAAGTCGCTTCGTTGCTCCCATGTCTAAAGCCACTATAAGTAGGATAGCCATGACTGGACATCAGTCTATGATCATAGCCTCCTGCTATATCCACAGCGAAACCTTCCCCGTTAAGAGTGATTTCGAAGCCGTCCTTGCATTAGGCAATTCAGTCATTATGTTTGGAGATTTTAACTCCAAGCATACTGAATGGACCTGCCTCACTACTACCAGTAGTGGTAATGTGCTGCTGAATAGCGCTCAGTCTCTCGACCTGAATGTCTACAGCCCCCTCACCGACATCCACTTTCCCGACATTGTCGACGATGCTCCTGACGTGCCAGACTTTGCTCTAGTAAGAGGAGTTTCCCTCAACCTTAGACCAATCGAGACACTCGATGATCTAGGATCCGACCAACGTCCTGTATCCCTCATCCTTGGCCATGAGCCAGACTCTTCCACCTCCCTCTTTCAAAAGCTACACCAACTAGAAGGACTTCAGGGAGTGCCTAGCCTCAGCTATGGACTCTCTGGCCTCTCCCATTACCCTCTCTTCCGACGTCCTCGAAAGTGCGGTGAAAATAGACACCGCGGTGGAAAATTTCACCATCCTTATAAAATCCTTCCATAAGGAGAATGAAAGGGCTGTCCCGGTTGCTAATAAGAATATAAATAGAAATAAGAACGGTTGCTAATATATTCCCCTAGATATTAGCAATCTCATCAAAGCCAAGAGAATACAGACGTACAGCCCGCCGCCTCCAGCGTAAACTCCGTTTCCGCCTCTCCAAACTTAGAGACCTCAAAAAGAGCAATCTCATGGTGAATATCTCACCCTCTCATACAGCGTACTACCAGATGGTGAGAGCCCCCCGGATAGACGCTGTCACTCATACTCCACCTCTCTCACGTCCCGATGGCTCTATTGCCTTCGAGGACGATGAAAAGGCCGAGTGAGTGTCGCCACGCAATGCTCTCCCAGCTCACAGCCCACCGATCCCTTTCACATCCAGGATGTGGAGGACGAGACCCACCGCTGGAACTCGCCACCCACCGCTTACGACCCTATCACTGTGTCCAAAGACGAGATTTCATCAATCATTAAAGGACTGAAGCCCAAAAAGGCGCCGGGCGCGGATGGCATCTCCAACCAAGCCCTTAAACAATTTTCGGAGCAGGTGATCGCCTTATTGGCCATTAACTTCAACGTCGAAACAGGCAACTGTCATTGGCTTTCCCAAGCTAGGCAAACCTCAACACCTCCCCTCCAATCATCGTCCCATCAGTCTCCTCAAGGCCATGGGCAAACTTTTCGAACATGTCAGCCTCACGCGCATGAGGCGCCACCTGTTTCCTACAGACGGCGACCCTCTTGTCATCCCTCAACTATTTGGATTCCGAGCCAAACACACGTGTCCCCAGCAAGTTCACCGTATGGTGGAATATATCCTTAGCGGTTTTTATCCTCGTCGTCAGAAGATCATCGCGGTCTTTTTCGACATTGCCAAGACATTTGATAGAGTCTGGCATGAAGGCCTTATCTACAAATTGTACGCCTTAGGCCTCCCTGACCGTCTTGTCCGTCTCGTGGTATCCTATTTGAAGGATCGTACCTTTCGTTTTAGATACGAAGGCAAGTTATCCTCTTCTCGTCAAATCAAAGCCGATGTCCCTCAAAGCTCTGTGCTTGCCTCCCTCCTATATATACTATTCACCAATGACATTCCTATACCGTCGAATGGTATCAAACTAGCCCTTTTTGCAGATGACACAGCCCTTTACTCTAAAGGCAACTCACTGCTACAGATTTGGAACAAGATCCAAAAGTCAGTTAATGTGTAGCTAATAGAAGTTTGGTTCCAAAAATGGCGTATCGACGTAAACCCGGAGAAGAGCTCCGCCGTTTGCTTCGAACATAAACGACGCCGTCTCACTGCTATTCCGCCAATCAGGATGTTGGAACCCCTGTCTCATGGCGAACAAAAGCCAAATACTTAGGCGTCACCCTTGATACAGGGTTCACTTTCGAGACCCATATCAGGAAAGTTACTCGCACCGTGCGATTTTACATGGGTAGGCTCAACAGCATGTTGGGCAGACAGTAAAATGTCCCCCCGCAACAAGCGAACCCTATATTAGGTCTGTATACGACCCGTTATGACCTACGCGGCCCCCATTATCGCACATGCTAAATTCAACCTTATAAATGAACTTCAAATAGTTCAAAATCTCTTCTGTCGTAGGGCCACGACCTCGCCTTATTATGTCCGTAACGCCGACCTCCACCGAGACTTAGAGCTCCCAACAATCCAGCAGTTCCTCAAATCACTCTCTGAGAGATTCTTCAAGGCCTCAGAGTCCCACCCAAATCGCCTCATTCGTGAGACAGCTGCCTATGCAGCCCCTCTTCACACTCGCTATAGTGTGCGCCGACCGAGAAATTCTCTAGCACCCCCCCCCCAACAAGCTTTGGGCTGACCCGAACTGCCTCCTGGCGGCTCAGGCCGAGCCCACTACTTAACACATCTCTTAATCTGCCTTAATTAGGCAAACTTCTAAACGGATATTCGCCGCTTGCACCCTCCTTTCTGCCAAGGAGGGTCGCTTCCGTTTACGGCTTAAAGATCTTTTGTCAGATCGGTAAGCCAATCCCAAAAGGCGGTGTTTAGTGAGTTAAAGTCTCCACATAACCACACAGCCGGTTGCGTGGTACGCTATGAGCATTCACCGCCTCCCTCCCCCGGTTTCCGGAGGGTTGCCCTTATTTGCTTCGGGCGCAAAAAAAAGACACTTCTTCATAGGGTTGTAAAGATGTCTTCTTGCCAGAATTTTAATTCCTGAGGTCCCTGAAACAAAGTGGGAACAATAATAGATACACGTATAACATGTCTACAATTAGGACGATTAATGTCTTGTATCAGAAAAAGTAGGCTCCCGAAATGACGAGAGATTTAAATTACGTAGTGGTTTTTAGCGCGGCCTTGTATATGACATTTTTTGCCTACACAAATTTACGTTGACAAAGTAAAAAAAACTCGTTTCATTCATGATTCATGTAATTTAAGGAATTTTAAAAATAAAAATTTAACTAAACAAATAATACATTAATAAAATTAACGATTCGATTGTTCGAATATTTTTACTGATTATTTGAATATTTTTGCTGATAATTCGCATAACAATGAATTTTAATCATTCAAACACTACGGTAAGATACATAGCGACATATCATTGAAACGACGTCACGTAAAAAAGTTGATACTGGTTATTTTTTAATATGATGCTTTGTTTGAAAGATTTGAACCTAATAGTGATAAAAAACTGTACACGTTGTAATGAAATGCACAGATAACTTCATAATTCTTCGGATTTACGTAAAAGGTTATTTTAAATCGTGTGAGTACGCTTGTGTAAAGTTATTGCGGAATGATTAATGTGAAATGCCAAAAGGTATTTCTTAGATTTGGTTGACTATAATTGGGTGACTTTTAGTGGATCCACAGAATAAATAATAGTTCAAGGAAGTCACTTCCTTAAGCTATTATTTATACTGTACCTAAAAATAATTTTTCACTACCTCTCAACGCCATACCACAGTTAACAATACGCACCGTTATTCATAAACTCAATTAACTCAAAATTTACGTTTTTCGAGTTTTCATCATAAACCGCATTAACTTCGGACTAACTCCGCATTAACAGAAGAATAGGTACAGTCCAACAGCTGACTCGATAACGCTAAAAATGACAGAGTTAGATGATCGTCGTTCTCTTTTTGATTAACGCGCGCGAACTAGTCGATACTAGCAAATACTTCATAAAACCTTACGGTTTAATACGTGCAGCTCTCTACAGTTTCCATACAATGAAATGGCAACTGTCAAAATAGCGCCATCTAGTGGCATGAGTTGATGAAAAAGTTATGAACTATGCGAAACTCGTTGTTTAATACGTAGTTGTTCAACAGAATTTGAAAATTTTGTACAATTTTACACTGTACTAGAAACTGAACGTAGATAATAGTTTCTGAAGATTTCTTGGGGGTATTTAAAATAAAACTAAATATATGTATAAAACTAAATATATGTGTACTATATAATGTGAAATTTTCTTTAATTTTCAAGTTTCTAGACTTCAATCTACTTGCGTGCGACTCATTATACTTATTTACGTATGCTTTTAGCAGAACTTTGAAATACTTGTCTAAAGATAATCTTATACATTCATCACATTTAGAAATATTTATTTGTGCATATACATTTAAAATTAATCTACCTTTAACATTGGTTACAGAAATTTTTAAATAATTGTTTGTATTTTCTTTGAAAATTTTGTTGATAATGTCTGACACTCTCTTGGCATTCTCTATTTGTATGTTTTCTAAACTATAATCATTATCTAGGCTACACACAAATTTTTTACATTTGTCATGTGGCAGTGTACTATATACCCAACCTAAAACACAGTACTTATTCTGAATTCTTTTCAAAAATTCTAACAGGATAATGTGCTTGGTTAAAACTTTGTTTTTGAGACAGTAACACTTGTGGTTTATGCTTCATTTGCTCTCTTTGCAAAAGAAATTCACTTATTTCTATACACAGCTGGAGCTTAAACTTGTACATTTTTTCTTATATTTTGATAATAAACAAGAGGTATTACTTAGTCTTTTCTTATAATTATCTATAACAAGATACAAATTTAGCATTTCTATCTGCAAATTTGCAACATTATATTACGTTTTCATGTTGCTCTTGGGTCTCCAATATCGGGTCTACCGAGTTCAATTTGATCTGTTTAGAACTGCAACAAAAAAGGCACACATACTATATAGTATCCTACTAAATCCTTACAAACATAATAATGTAAATGTTTAAATTTAGGCACATAAGACAAAAAGTTATACCTTATTGAACAGTCTAAATTAATTTCATGTGGACAACTTCTCTTTACTTATAATATTTTTCTTATTATACAACTTCAAGGTTTGTACTCAACCTGGCATTAACCTAAAAAAATATACTTTTTATAGGTACATCTGCACATATTAGTATGAAAAAATAACACGTTCATTACATAAATATTATACCATCTAAATATTGACAACTTACTCCTGGCTATATAAATCTTTATTTCGAAAACATTCTTCATCAAAATGATATGGAAAAATAATCAGCAGCTTTAATTTTCATCAAATTATCCGGGGCAGTTCTGTTACAAGCCACAATCCATTGCTTCAATCTAAAAAGAAATTTATTAATAAGTACAATAAACGAAATATTACAAGCCTGCTATCACATTTGTTTAACAAAATCACATACAACTAACCTCTCCGAAACTTTGGGCATTCTAAAGAATGATTTAGGGTCTTTTAGTTGCCTATAATTGTTGCAACCATATACAATACAAATTGAACCACGTGAAAAACGAGGTTTTGCAGACATTTTTATTAAATACTTATGTAATTAGTAAAATAATACAAACAATGTTAACCGCAAGGCTGTAAACTAAATTCAACAACTCACGCCACTAGAGGCGCTAGTGTGCGTGATTGCCAAGTTTTGAGTGGAGCTGCACGTATTATACCGTAGGTTTTCTATAGTATTTGACTATACTATATTTTCATTCACTGTACATAAAATTATCTGGATGTACAAAATCCACCCTTATTGCTTTCACCTTATTGCTTAAGGTAATTATATTTCGCGATGCACACCGTTGTGTGATAACTACCAGTACATCGCAAAGAAACTCATATTTGCTACATCTCGAAAAGTCTCTTCAACGAGAAGCAACAAACATCAACGAAGAACATCCGTTAGTTCTTAGTTCATGGGCAGTGTTGGTAGATCGTTGGTTAGGTAGTTGATTTTGGTTGGATAAATGTGCACAAATTAGTAAGAGTACTAGCGTAGATATGTGCTAACGGTTATGTACTTAGGCAGCCCTCTGTCACTCTTGCAACCTGCGTGAAATAGTTACCTACAATCGCGTGGCACCCAGGAAGTACGTACGTACATACGCAGACGGGGCTAGCACGTTGTAGGCGATGGAATGTTAAGGTTTTTTAGCGCTGTTTACGTAAATAGTTTTTTGTAAATAATTTTTGAAATAGTTTTTGTTTAGTGTTTAGTATTTTTAATTATATGATAAAATAGTTGAAAAAGTTTTAATGTATTTTAAAAATTATGTATATTATGTATATTGGCAAAAAGATATATAGATGCTAAATGACCAACACAAGTTTTCAGACATATCATTCTCTAAAATACTGAAGGATTTTAGTAGGAACCTATGAAATATGAATTTATATAATATTCTTTGTTAAATAGGTACATGTAGCAAAAAAAGAATTAAGTAATAATTTATCTACGGAAGTAATACCTAAGTACTTTATTACAAAACTTAATTGGAATTTACTTCACTATCCAAGTATCTAATTACATACCTATACTTGTCTTTTGTATTTAAAATATTTAAGTAATAATAACACAAAATTCTGAAATTAAAACTTTGCTTCCAAACAAGATTTTTAATTAAGAAGAACATAATCACTTTTCTGTTAGGAATCGTATTTCAGGGTTCTTTGTTGTTTACACTATTCACCTATTTTCATAGTCAGAATGGGTACTTCACCTAAGTAACTTAATTTATATTTCGCAAAGTATTTTTTTACACTTTATTGACATCCTTTAGTAGCCACGGAAAGTTCGCCGTGACGTAGGAAGGGAAAAAGATACAAAGCAATATGGACACTCGCGCACAACGATAATGTTTTATTTAACTTGCGTGCGCGATTTATCTTATCAATAATAATTATGTAGGCTATCAAAGTTGGCAAACAGTTAACATAAAAGGGGTGCAACTTCTGTACGTAGTACTATTATCTATTCTGTGACTTTGGTTTATCCATATGATATGATATTTTGATAACATAACGTAAATTTATGTTTTGATATATCGGTCTCATGCCTAGAAGCTAGAAGCTGTGGTGACCTTATGGGGTATATATGTTCTGTGGTGGTGACAGTGACAATGACATTTAAGCTTCATGTCGTGTCGTAAGTCGTAATAAAGTATGACTAACGTTTTAGTTTTTGCGTTAAATTTTCTTTAAACTTATTAATTTACATGTGTAATGTCTTTATTTGACACCGCTGTTTTTAATTCAACTCTCTATGAGGCTTTGTATCTTCAGATTGAAGATACTTTGGCCTTCGCTAAAGATTTTTTTGGATCGTGTGTATCCTCGCTGCCGGTTGAAAATTTCCCAAAAACCCTCGTAAATTTAAGTGCACTATCTTTCTACGACGATATAGCCGAGGTCTTTTATTTTAACGAATTCCAATTTCTCTTGCTAAAAACATTTCTTGTGATATTATTGTCTACTTTGTTATTGATTTTTATTTCCTGGCGTGTTTACGGAACACGCATATCTGAAAGGTTTATGAACCCAGGTAAGTTATGTATCCGATTTGTAATTATCAACGAGTCTAAAATCACTATGTACGTTTTAATATATTATGTTTAGCAAATTGTTTTCTTAAACTATTCAGTGTATTAGTAAAATGTGATAGCAGTTCGCTGAATAATAGTGTTATGTTCTCTAGTCAATGTTTTTTTATTTACTCCTTAATAACGTCAAAAACTTAATTACAAAAAACGTTATTTTATAAGATATAAGTTTTACAGAAAAGATAATTACATTAATATTATTTTGCTATGCGCAATTTCAGTGTGTGACATATAATTTTGGTCTATAGTAGGAGATTGTAGAAGGCACAATATATGTAAATTAATATAATATTAGTTTTATGTGGTAGATCCATGCTATGTTAGAAGTATAGGCATGAATGGGTACATTTGACCAAGAAAGCACCACTCTCTCACAGAATACTAGTGTAAATTAGTAGCTTGATGCTGCATGTTTCATATGGCGAGTGTGGAGAACAGGAGACCCTTTCTACTGGAAAAGAGGAATTCCATCAGTGTCCTAATGGGTGACAATGTATCTGCATTTTCATTTGTTATTGTGGATAGATGTAGATGTCTATGGGCCACAGCATCCACTTTCCATCAGGTGGACTGTGCTCATTTGTTACCCTTATCCTATTAAAAAAAACTACAACATTTATGATGTAATATAATTTGATTAAGATGTATGGGGTATAAATTATATCATCAAATTTTGACTTAATTTTGAAAGAACTCTACAAAATATGTATAAGAGATTTATCAGTTATCTTATTC